>QNGE01004463.1:31734-61069 GCA_008508345.1 Paragonimus westermani
CAATCATTATGCCTCGTCACAAGAGTGGTTCAAGGCAGGACGTTAGTAACTATCGTCCCATCAACCACACATCAATCTGCTCTAGAATGTTTGAGAGGATAATAAAGGTGCACATAATCGAATTCCTAAGGACACAAAATATTATGAACCCTTAACAGCACGGTTTCTTTAGCAAACGCTCTTGTATGACATGTCAGCTGGAAATCTTGAACCATATATCCAATTATCTGAAGAGATCTTCTTCCCCTTGTTTAAAAGATTTCGGGAGAAGCTCATTTATGTGTGATTTATTTACTTGCCAGAATTGTTTCCATCTGTGTTAGATGTCAGATGAATCGTCCTAATTATATGGCCCTCAATGGAATTCTAAGTGAAATACTGTGCTTGGTTCGTGTTACTGGGTCGGGATGATGGAGAAGAGCAAAGAGCTCGTGTGTTGGCGCTACATGTGGAAGGCCTAGCGAAGTCTCCGCTTTCCTCGAAAATATGCACGAAATGGAATTTTCGGAACGGTTAAGATGAACTTGCGTTCGAACAGATGGAATCGTCTATTTTGAAACATGGCCTTCATTACGAAATTAGCTCGCCGTGGAAGTATGGTTGCCCGGCGCTGCCCAATGATCACGCAGTCGTTCACCAGTGGTTGATTCCAACACGCAGGTAGTTTACGAAAGACCCTGCAATACATCAGTTGTATACTACTGCTGTAGAAGATTATTTGTTGAAACTCGGAAGGCAGGATTGGAAAAAGAGTTTCTGGTGTATCTCACATCATTCTGATCCGCACCCAAATGAGCCAGGGAAGTCAGAGTGGTATTTGATTATGCAAGTAATTATCAAGGCACTTCACTAACTGAACAACTGTTAAAAGGAAATGACCTTGTCAGTAGACTGGTCGGTGTTCTGGTGAACACCAGGATGGGACGTATCGCAGTGGAGACCGATATGTTTAGTGTTCATAAATGAATGATTAGAACCACGCTCGATATCAGTATATATATATATATATAGATATATAGTTACTCACGTGTAATCTTCTACCCTCCGTCCATTTGACTATATACATATATTTATACACGTATATATACAGGCCAGACCGTGTCTAATCGTTTGAGAACCCAGCTGGGTCCTTGGTCGATTGAGCATACGCCATTCAGTTGGCAGACGATATGTACATATGAATATATGAATACACATATCTAAATACACGCATATTTATACATATATGTGTATCTATATATTCGTAAAAACGTGTATATAAAATTGTGCATCCGTTTATGCATCCGTTTTCGTGCAAACATCTATGCACATGTATATATACACAAGTATATAGAAACATATATATATGTACTCATGCAGTTAAGCGTGCATATGTCTACACATATATATGTATAAACCTACACTTGGATATATACATACACACGTACATATATATAAGCATATTGCGTAGAGTGCATACATATATATATCTGCAAGTACGCTCGCATAATTTTCCCGACATTTTTTCGTATACTGAACGTACTTGTTATATTCACGGTATGTATATATATATCATATGTACATATATATATATATATATCAAACATGTTACACATACTGCCTAGGTACTTTCCCAGCAAACAATGAGAAAATCCGGCTTCAAGCTAATTCAGCGTATTAATAAGCCGTTCAAATTAAGGTTACCTCGATTTGAAAGGGAACCGGCTCACGTAGTATACCCGTACGGACAAAGGGAAAGAGTGTCAATAATTGTTCATCGAGAACACGTAACAACACTAGAAGAATAAGGAAAAGTTGGGAAAAGCTTTGAACCATCATGTCACGGTTCGACAAGTCAATCTGTTCTCAATTAGGGCCTGTTCTTTGGAAATCGTACAAACCGCCGGCCCTGCAACACAGTGGAGAGGGAGAATGACTAGCCGCGGTTTAGTAACGCACTAAGCGCAACCTTCAGTCTCAGTTCCAATCTACACTTTCTTTGTTCTGACGTGAACTTGAACCATTTGATAAACTCAAAGGTTTTATTTAGGGTTTGTTTCCCACAATTTTATTCNTCAAAACAGCACGCAAGCCTGACCACCACGCCAAGGTAGCTGTAAAGGTCAGGACACATACGCACACACACTCACACACAATAGTGTGAAAGCATCCATACACGCACTCACAGGATTAAAGTGGGAGCTGGCCGACCACTCGGCCAGCCACACAGTCTGATAATCAGATAGACATGCAGACACTCACAGACATACTGGAAAATAGACAGAGACACACAAACAGACAGTATGACGGCCAGACAAACACACGGACAGAGAACCACTGAAACAGCAAAAACGGTTTCCACTAAACATGATTGACGGATATACGCACAAAACACCAAAACCCACATCAACACTCACAAATAAAAACACAAATACAGCACACGAACCCAAACAATCATGCACAGAACGACAGAACCAGTGAACAACACCGATCTCAAACAGAAACAGCATCATCACCATCAAGAGCAATAACAACAACAACAACAAACACAATGACGACAATTCGAATGAATACACACGCAACAGCATACAAGCGCCGAAACAAACAACTCAAACACGACACATGCACCAATAACATAAAACCTCCCAATAAATTACACGACACAAAACAACGCAGCACAACCACAGTGGTACAGAACAAAGATCAACAATCACAAACTCACACACTCCACGAAACGCGCACCTCGCTTCAAGCACACACAGTTGAACAACAATAACAACGAAAACACACGAACAAAATCGCAACACACAAAACAAACACATACACCGAAAACTAAACGCACAATCAAAAACACACACGTGAACAAAGTCAGCCAGACGGATAAACGCACACGCAGCTAACAACGAGTATGCACAACACCAACAGAACTCGGAAACTCACATGGATATATACATTTGGATATACATACATACACATATGTAAGCATATTGCGTAGAGTGTATTCATATATATAAATACGTTCGCAAAGGTTTACGGACATTTCTCCGTGCACCAAACTTTAATAGGTACATTTATGGTGTGCATATATATATATATACAGCAAACAATGAGAAAATTTGGCTTTCAGGTAATTCAGCATATCAATAAGCCGTTCAAATTAGGTTTTTCCCGGTAGGAAAGGAATCCATCTTACGTAGTATACCCGTACGGACAGGGAACAAACGTGTCACTAACTGTTCATCAAAAACATCTACCAACACTACAGAAGTGAGGAGGTAGTCCACCAACACGGTCACATGCCGTCTGCCTCTTTACGTCTCTGCATGGGGGCATATGATGTCTACACTAACTAATTCTTCAGAATTGCCCGTATGTATTGGCTGGAGTAGGACCTTCTGTTTGTTCTCTAGATCCTTGAAACTGCCACATTGTGCACAGCAATGGCAGATGTTAGCTACATCACGACGCAAATGTGGTCGCCAAAAGCGTTGTCTGGCTACAGCGTCCAGTTTTTTATTCCTGCATGCCCCAAATGTCTATGGAGATGTTCAGAAACACTGTCTATCACTGATTGTGGGACGACGATTTTTTTGCAATGGTTAGGCCTGTGATTGAAAAAGAGAACACCCCCGCTTATCTTTGAGTAGTCCCACATCGCTAGCATGCAGCGACTCTCTTGAATTTCCCCCTCCACCTCTTAACTTGTGGACCTGCTTGCTTTGTCCCGTTGTCTCTCGTAAATGCGGACGGTTTTGCGGTCGGACGTTTGGGCTATCTGCCATTGTCCATAGTCCGCGTCTTGCAGTGTGACTAGTGTTAAATATTGCGTACTGATTGACGGGCAGTCTCCATGAGCACATCTGGGCCCTCTGGATAACACATCTGTGTTGGCATGTCTTTCTTCAGCCCGATGAGTACATTCGATGTGATATTCTTGGAGAATCCCCTGCCATGGCGCAATATGGCCATCCGAATCATCAAAGTTCTGAAGCAAACAGAGAAAATGATGGTGAGCGCGAACGGACAGTCGCCTGCAAAACAAGTAGTGTCGGGAATGTTTCACAATGAAAACCAGGGCCAGCATCTCCTCCCTGGTTGTGCAATAATTTTGTTCTCTTTTGCTGAGAGTGCGGCTTCTATGATCAATAACTCTCTCGTGTCCATCAGCACTCTCTTGCAGAAGTACGGCCCCGATGGTATAGTCATTAGCATCAGTATGCATGACGTAACCGCAGGCTGCAGGCGACAAGTCTGGTAGAGAAAAGATATACGCGGAACGTAAAGAACTACAGAGAGCGACGAATGTTGATTCCCATTGTCCGAACCATCCACACCTCCGATTTATCTCCAAAGGGTGTGCAATGAGTTGGCGATAAGTGCTAATCCCGGTGTGAATCTTCTATAATACGAGGAAAGTCCCAGAAAGTTATGTGCCCTCTCAGTATTTGGTGATGTTGGCCAGGTAATATTCTGCTCAAATTTCCCTGAATTTGTTCGAATGTCACCACCGGAAATTACAAGTCTCAGGTATGAAACTTCCTTTTACATCAAATGACACTTTTAAGGGCTGAGCGTCAGGCATACTTGCGACAGCCTTCCAGAAACGCTGACTAGATTTCGCAGATGTTCGCCATGTTTTCTTGTGAACGATAGGATCATTCAAGTAAACGGGACACCGATGAGAAAGGAGGTCAGTTAATACACGCTGCATTAGACGTTGGAACGTTGCGGGGGCACTTGTTAACCCAAAGGGCATGGTTTGAAGCACATACAGCACTGTGAGTACCACGAACGCCGTTTTAGCCCGGTCTTGTTCTTCTACTTCTAGCTGCCAATAGTCTGAGGCTTATTTCAGCGTGCCAAACTAGATAAGACATCCTAGAGCGTCAAACAACTCATCAATGTGGGGCAATGCGAACATATCCTTAATGGCGACTCTGTTTAACTTCCTAAAATCAACTCATAGTCACTAGCTACCGCATTTCTTCTTCAACAGCACAACACGAGATGACCATGGGGAGTTTGATAGCTGAATTACATTTTCTGAAGCACCTCGTTAGTCATCTTCGACACATCTTTCTTATGGGCTACTGGGACTCACCAGTGTGTAAACTTTCTCTGAGGGGCGTTTTCTGTGTCTGTTTTTTGTTCCAACACATTCGTTTGCCTTAGGTCGTCTTTACTTCAGGCAAACGCACCAACATGATCAGGTATTACTTTTCTCAACTTAACAGTGCTTCAGTTATCATTACAGCACCCTTACTTTCCATTTGACATCCCCCGGAGCGACACAGAGTGAAATCGGAGTCGTTAGAGTAGTACAATGATCTGAGAAACACTGTATATGATGGTGTCCGGCTGACGTTTTACTGAATCTAGGCAGCGTACAAGGCGCCTTAGAAGGTCAATCCCGACTAACAGCTAACTGGAAGACTCGGATCCACCACAAGTTCATGTCGGAGTGGCTGATCAGGTATCTTTATCATGGGCGTAATCGATCCTTGAGTACTCATGGGCGAACCAGCAGCAGTGGTCGGCTTTCAGTCACATGGCTTTCATTTGTGGTGGCCGAGTCTCCTGACTACGCGTGATCTAATCAAGCTGCAGGCTGCCCCCGTATCTGACAAACCCATAACAGCAGTGTCCCTAATCTTTAACTCATCAACAAAGGCCCAAGTTAAGCATGACCTGGGTGCTGATAGAATATATATTGTATTGTGAATTCGCTCACTTGAAGACGTGTACTGCTGCCGTCGATGTGGAATGTGTTGCCGATCATTCCAACAACAGTAAGCAGTTCCAAGTCCGGATTGTGAGAGAACCCGGGTGAGTTCGGATTACGAGGTGCTCTGTAATTCGGTGCTCGACCACGGAACCATGTACGACGAATAACAAATGGGCGTCGTTCGTTGTGAAGCATGAAGCACGGCAATGTTGGGGTCGCAAGCGCGTCATCAACTCTCTCCAATTTCTTCGGGATTCCCAGCCTCACGTCCAGCGCGGTTGAACAGTGTAGAAGAAACTCATGCTCGATACCCACGCTGGACACATTAATGACCGACTGCTCCAATACTCGCTTGTTTTGCCGCCATGCGTTTGCGCAATGAGATATGGAAGGTTTCGCTCGAATATATACCGAACCTCTCGCCTGCTGGTTGCTGTTTACTTTTGAAATTGTCCCCTCAATTTTATTAGAAACGTAGGTGAGTCTAACGATTGGCGAAGCTCTTGAAAGGTCCTGTCACCGATCTCACTATACATCGGTTGATTATTGAAAACAATATCCAGGGGCAACCTGATAGAAGACAAATGATATCCATTTCACGCCGAGCAGCGAGCAGTTGATCATAGTACAACCTCGCCGTGTTTTCCAATCGTCGATACGGCATTCTCAGGGCAAACTTCTCCGGCATCAGCAGGGGGGCACTGCAGTCGCTGACTGGGAGAGACAGGGATTCTCGACTGCCTGTGTGAGGGTCTTTACTGCCTTTGTCATCGCGTCGGGCGTGCCTTCTTTAAAGTTCTGATTAACTGTCACCTATTTTACGGGCACTCGTCTTCTCTGGATCCTAGCAGCGTCTACAAATTGTAGTATACCTGTGCGGGCGTAGAACGAACATGCCAGTAACTGTTCATCGAGAACACGTAACAACATTACAAGAGTAAGGAAAAGGTAGGAAAAGCTTTGAAACATCAGGCCACGGTTCGACAAGTCAATCTGTTCTCAATTAGGGCCTGTTCTTTGGAAATCGTACAAACCGCTGGCTCTGCAACAAAGTGGAGAGGGAGAATGACTTGCCACGGTTTCGAAACGCACTACGCACAACCCTCAGTCTCAGTTCCAATTTACACTTTCTTTTTTCTCACGTGAGCTTGAACATTTTGATGAACTCAAAGGTTTTATTTAAGGTTTGTGTTCCACAATTTTATTCGCTGACGACTAAACCGTCTTGAAAGATCCCCACTGTTTCTGGCCCATGTTCCATGGGACTTTGTGCCTGTCTTCGCACACATTTTCACTGTTCAAAAATTATAGCGTAGTCATAACCACCAGGTCAGTGTAACTGCCCGGCGTAGATATTTTTGGAAGCTGGAGAAAAACTCTGGTTTCTTCGAGAACATGCCTTTGATAAGGCGACAAACAAGACATTCATCTCCACAGCACACAATAGTTGGTAAATCGACTTCGCTCATGGTGAACAACATAAGGGAAGTTTAAACAATGGACAGAAACAAGTGTCCCCGAACTTCGTGAAATCACCCGTAAAATGACTTGTCCGTGTCACAGCATTATTCGAAGTAATCCTCAACAATTTATTAGGAAGCGGACGAGCAGGAGTCACTTTATCTTCACGATGCATGTATCGTACTTCAGAGAGCTTCTTATCTGTACTTGTGCTCATGAGCCTGAACCACATGCCGGCACGTTCGGATATGCCTGAGGAATAAACGGCCACTATGCCAGTTCGTGTGGACTGTTCAGCAGGGTGGAAGGGGAAAGTGATGCTGTGAATTTCATGGCTAATTCAACATGAGGTCCATATCAGCTAACTACTGATAAGGCGCACTATGAAGTGATAGTATACGAAGGGAAGAGGATTACGCGCCGAAAACTTGGATGATGCAGTGAGTGGTGATGAGGCTCACCCGAAAAATTTAGTAAATTGACCATTGCCTACGAAGCAATCGTGTAAGTGCGCGATAATTGAAACTTTACTCTCAAATTCACCGCGAACTGAAGTGGGTGCTGTCAATCTACGACTGTAGAATCACTGATGCAACCTGAAAGTGATACGCCAATTCGTTTCTATTTTTCATCGAACTAAGACTGGATGAAATAAACCAGAGAGATGAGTGCATCGAGGGCGACGATATACAAGATGACGTGAGTTCATGAAGTTAACCTAGGCTTCACCTTGGGCAAAGCTGAGTTTTCCAGAAGCTTCCATTACCGCAGATGTGCCATAAGTCGAATGGAATTCGGTGACTTCTTTCTCAGAGGTAGGTGTTGCGTGTTCCGTTCTCGAACAATCAGTCACCCAGAGTAATCTGGAATTTTGCGTAAAATCTAGAACACTCCTTAAGAACCATTGGTGATGCGCTGTCAGGCCGATTTGTTTCAAGGCTTTTCATCAGGAACATTACCTCAAAATCATTCGACCTCTAGATGTGAGCGGAAAGTTCACTGTGGAGAAAATATTTCGCAAGAATTTAGATGGGTTAGTTCATCAGATCGGTGCCATAGCGAATGGGCTTTCTCCACCATCAATCACGTTTTTCGTGCACCGGGCAATACACTTGACCATTTCAGGGTCTATCGGATCTTGTGATAGCCATTTCACTTAGAATTCCACTGAGGGCCACATAATCAGGACGATTCACCTGACATCTAACACAGATGGAAACAATTCTGACAAGTAGATAAATCACACATAAATGAGCCTCTCCCGAAATCTTTCAAACAAGGGGAAGAAGATCTCTTTAGATAATTGGAACTCACTCCCTGAGGACGGCAGAAGTCAAGGCAGAAGCTCATGTAGTTTAGCAGCTGATGAAAATGGGCAGAGGCACCGTACGGAATCACTTATCTGGGCTCACTACATTTGCTCGGAAATGATTGTTAGCCACTGATTCTTTGATCGTCAAGACGTGCTTTGTTATATAGCACGAGAGATGGCCTTAGGATTCAGTGGCCGTGTGCAGTTAATGAGATGTGTCTGTGGGTTGTGGATAATCGCATAATGCTAAATTCGACTAACTGAATATATACGAGCAGATGCCTCGGAAAGTTCGGAACGCTGTGGTCGTCAAGAATAGTTTCACGGGTGGTTCCCAATTGATCAAAATAACCGCAAACAGTTTACGATGACCTTTTGGAATCATCTATGATAGCTCTCGGGAACTGGCTGATGATCGGTAGTAACCGGCCACCTTTTGCTATACTATGCTACCTGCGCGTACATAGCAACGTATTTACCTTCACCAGTCATTCTCCTGTCTATCCTACGGTTATCTCCGTTTCTGAGTAGCACCCTCCAGGGTCTGCGAACTTTCCGATCGTAAGCCACAGGGCTTAGCCCTTTCACTCAAATCGTTACCGTTTCCTTGAACATCCAGCGTCATTTGGAATATACTTCGCAGTAACATTCTGATAGCTGATGCCTCAACGGATAACAATACTGCCTGGCGTCCTTCCAAGATCTCCGCTACGTGGCATCTACAGACCTCGCAAAAGCATTTGCACATGGTTGTTAATAGCAGAAAGGATGATGAACAACGAAATAGGGGAACGGTAATTTTTGGCACAACTCGTTTGGCTCTAGCAGCAAGGCAGGAATACCTTTCTAGAGTTGTCCAATTCCAACACAATAATCGTTAGAAAGTTTTGTTTGCAGAAGTGCATGAACGATACTAGGGAGTGTAAACCGCAAGGTCATTCAGTGCCGAACAGTGAACCCATTCCCGTAAAGTTATCAGTCGGTAGTTCTTGGAAAAATGCAGTAGAGTTCAGCCTCGCTGTTGTTAGTGTGTTTCCATTAGTGCAGCTCTTGAATGCGGCTTGGTGTGAATATCAGCCACCCCTCTGTGGAACGATAAAATTGACCCTCACACTATTCACCGCATCGGAACAAGTGAATATCGGTCATTTTAACACATCACTCGTTGATGTGATTCCAGAATTACATTTCTTTATAAGTCGCAAGTCAACGTAGATGATTCATACCCTCCAGTGCACGTTTTGCTTACGGTCTGTTGAAACCCCACCTGTGTGTTCCATTCAGAAGTTGGTCTCAATTCGTTTCACTTCTGCTACAACTGTTAGTAGTATGGCATTCACTATGCCATCGGACAGGGTACGCGTTCACTGGTACAGTCTGCGCCCCAATATTCACTGTTCCCGGCTGAGCTTCTTCCTACAGATGCCTGGTTTGATAAACTACTCATCATACCAACAACATAATTTCAACAGCTTGACCGAGTTTATGAAAGAAACCGAGATGACAAGTGAACTGTGAAAAGTCGCGCGTGTGATGCCTTATCACATTTTAAAAAGCCGATGTTCTTTTGTGCTATTCACATCCTGAAACAGCTTCTTCTGCCGTGGTAAGCTCGCGCCGAAATCGAAGTATATGATTTGTACTGACGCAGAAGAATAGCTTACCTTCATTGTAGATACTGAAAGCTCACCTAGTTTTCTTACTGGGCAGATAACTCAACAATGAAATGATAAATCATTTCCGCGTTTCCTACGCATCAACAGCAGACAAGCCGGTGTCATATGTAAATGTTGGATTTTAGATGCACACAGTTTAGCTCAGTTGTGTGCGCTGAAATCCGCACGGACTAACGGTAGCAACTTCCTCGAAGACAAAATTTTTGAAACATGAAAGCCCAGGTTTGCAAACTGTTCTGAACCAGCTACAAGCGAAATCACAATTCCCACTATCTGGAACACAGACTTGTGTTTGTAAATGAGAAAAATGAACGACTGTGTATTATATTAATCACTATATTGGTGGCTTACATGTCGGGCCGTGTGTAGCTGTTCCTTCGATATTAACTACAGACCCCACACTATGTATCCCGTGCGCCAACGACAGTGGCTGACAATAAAATTGACTGGTTCAACTAATCCCGATCGCACAATGATTTCGCAGCCAACAGCCGCTGTCAGATTCGCCGAGTAGAAAGGCATGTACAAGAGTACCGGCACTACTAACTTTAACAGAGCTAACCGTTTCTAGGCATCAGATGCGGTCCCAGGTTCTATCTTCGGGAGGTCATACTCAATATAGGAAACGACTGCAAATTTGAATGTTTCCGTATAGACTCCATCACAGGAATACGAACAAAAATCACCTTGGTGCTACTCATTGAACGCTCCTTACCAAGAACTGTTGCAGGTACCCGCACACTATGTTAGATGCAAAACAGAATAAGAAGCTTGTCTTTTCAACAGCTCCAACTGTTCAGTTCAGTTGGCACGGGTATCAGCTGGGATTGCCGGTTTGCTAGTTCTTCCAAAATTAATCAAAACAGCGTCACAGAGAAAGCAAAATAAGTCTGACGGGCGCTTCCTGCATCGTTTACAACCCACAGACCATAAATTGGCAGTTACTACATGAGCACATTAGCAGGGGTGTATTAGCCACCTCAACCACACGTGCTCCTTTCGAATGTCATCGAAAGGTCCATTTTGTTGATCATCGTATAAAGAACGTTGATGTCACTGAAACTAAAGCCACGGTGGTTACTCAATCAATATTTGATATTCACTCCACAGATATACACAAGTTTCCAATCTACTGAGTCGACAAATTTCGTGATTTACAGGATTACTAAAGAACGGACAGCTTGAGGTTACAGTGTGCACTCACATTTGACCATCTGTTGAATGATACACAACGAAGTGGAGCGGTTCATTGATTGAAGAACGTCCAGACAATCAGTGTTCGCTCACAAGCTATTACAGACGAAGTCACAATCAAACTGGCGCCAACCAGCCATAAACCACCGATTGGCTACTTTTAAGTGCGTACCTGTTCCAAACAAGCAAGTTGCCGAATGCAAGCTTATAGAAAACAGCAAAAACCAGCCAATCAGATGTGAGAAGGTTCGCTGCTCAGTAACCGTCACGAAGAATCGAGAGTGCTTAGTGTCGCTCAAATTCTTGTCCTGATTGTTTCTTGACTTGGTAGCCCAATACGCGATATGTGTTCAGAGCACGGAAGAACACTCACATTTGTCTCCAGGGCAGTTAATTGAGTGCTCTCGCGATCGTCCCGTCTGAGCAGTTGTACGTGAAGAACAGCAGCCGGTTGTCAGGATTTTGGTGGATATGGAGGCAGTAGTTTGATGATTCCACGGTGTCGAGTGGCTTTTCTCAGCCTTCGAGAAAATATCAGTTAGCAATGTTCCAACGTTGCGCCGGAGATGGCGGCAGACAGGTCCTAAAAAAAGTGATTCCGGCTGACGACAAAGACAGTAACGACCTGGGTACGGCGACGCGAAGGTTGGATCAGAAAACTACTGTCTTGAGTGAGCGAGCAAAAGTTCCCAGCGTTCCTGTTTCCTTCAAGAGAACCGTCGTTCAGGCACGTTCATCAATCAGTATGCTAAGCGATTGTAGGATGTGTAGCATTCTGTACCTCACAAGTTTTAGTGTTCTGTGCTCCTTCCGCCTACCTTCAACTCATTCACACACTCCATGTATAGAGCAAGTTAATCGATTGACTAGTTAATCAATACTAAAAAATTTACCATCAAGTTCGTGAACCGTCCTTTTGCTTTGCGTTCCGTGTCGCTCGCATACAGGTTTCGAAGAGTTGGAGACAGACGGACTGCACGGAAATCGCACGGCTCTGACATTGGCGGTAAATGTTTCGTTATGGATTATCGGGGCACTGGAACAACTTGGTTTAAACATGGAATGCACAGGTGAGTTGAGGAACAGCGGAAAGAGCAAGACTCAAAGAGCTGGATATGACTGGCGCGTTTTGTGAGTGTAAGAAGATCATTCTCATACGCGACCGAATTATTCTTGGTGTTCAGGACGCTTCAAGAGGCTGCTGAGTGTGGGGCAGTTAACATTTGCCTAACAAAGAACCTTAACAGCGACGATGTAATGAACCGAAAACGCAAATGTTAGGGGAAGCAATTGTGCGTTGGTCCCAAGCCACTAAATTCTCCACCTCGAATGGGGAAATGCGAATTGCTGAATTCGGGTGGTATGTTGCCCGGATTTACTCGAGACCGTTTTGCAAGAAAGTTCATTCATCTTGCGTATACTGACAGCTGGTGTTGAATGGAGAATTTCAGCGATTTCAGTGATTGATACGCGGGTTCGAGGCAACGGCCCAAGGTTAACGGATCCAGTCGGTTTTCCTTGCTCAGTGTCAGCGGGCTTCTGTTGATCTGAAAGACAATCATTGGAAACAGGTTGTAGCACCGTTCTTGGGGATTACAGTGAATACGAAGAACAGAGAAATATTATTCGCATAATGCAATTTTGGATAAATGAGAATCGAGCAAAGATTTAAAACGATCCCTAGAAGCTCTGCTGACGACCTCAGAAGGATGGCTGTTTCAATAGTTATTAACCCTGTAAGAAAAGAACGGCTGCCTAAGAAAAGTCCGAGGACGAAGCTTGAAAAGCTTTTTATCATGTCCTCGCCGGCCATCATCATTCGCTACAGTGAAGAACTGTTCTACAAGACCTACTCTAAAGAAGAAGTGTGCGAGTATTAAATCACCGCGGATTCTCCGAAATTCAAGTGGGCAAAGGTAAAGAATTTCAAGTTGAGACTCGTAAGTAACATTACTCAGGCCCGCGACCATCTTGGTAGCCGCGCGCTGGACACGCTCAACAGCTAATGTGTCCCTTCTCAGGCCGGTATACACAACCTGATTTGCATACTCGAGGAGCGGTCTTGTATAAATCCCGTAAAGCGTTTGAAAAGCCTTCTTGTCCATGCGGGGGAAAGTGCGCCTAATCATCGTAGAAGCGGCAAATCTCCTTTTATGCCGCCATATCAAGGTGAGAGGTGAAGGACAAGTTAGACGACAACTAGATGCCCAGATCTTTCTTCAGATCGATTCTCATATCTACTGTGCTCGATGCGCCATGAATCATGAAAGCATTGCCAGAATCTCCACCGAGTGACATGTGAGCACATTTACTGTCATTTAGTGGGAGACTCCACTCGTCCGACCAGCGCTTGATCGCGTCAAGATCAATTTGTAGTGCACTGGGATCAGTGACATTTCAGATTTTTAGGTCGTCTGCATATAAGAGGACGTTCCTTGAAATATTGTTCGGAAGGTCGTTGATGTAAATGAGGACGAAAAAGGACCTAGTACTGACCCTTGAGGAACTCTCGCAGAAATGAAAGAGGGCGACGAAAGGTCTGATCCGGCCTTGACTCCAAACGTTCTATTATCAAGAAAAGAGGCAACCTAGCGAGGAACCTCTCCTTGAATAACGTAGGCTTCCAGTTCGTGTGGGGCACGGTGGAAAGCCTTGGCAAAATCATAGAAGATAGCATCAGAGATGAGGCCATTGTCTTTGGCCTCCGTCAGACTATCCATGAAAATAAGCATGTTTGTTCTGCATGACCGATTAGGAAGGAAGCCATGCTGTGTTGAAGAAAGAATATCATTTGATGAAAAGTGATTGAGTATGGCGCACTTTAGTAGGCGCTCCATTATTTCGCGCGGGATGCTAGTAAGGCTGATTGGCCGATAACTAGCCGGAGAGTGCCGGTCACCCACTTTAAATATGGGTGTGACCATCGCCTCTTTCCATGCGCTAGGGAGGATGCTAGTCTGTAGTGTTCGCTTGAACAGCTTATAAAGAGGTTCAGCCAGACTAACAGCTGCCTCCTTGAGTACTCTGGAATGGATCATTTCAGGACCCATTGCACTGTATAGACTAACCTTCAGTCAAAAGTTTTCAACATCTGGCACAGAAAACTCAGCGGTCACGAGTGGTCGCCTGAACTTCCACAACGGTAGTGCAGGATGCCAGCTCGGGGATGCGACGTTGTAGACTACCGAGAAGTACTCCTTGAATAACTCGGCCACAACTAGGGACTTAAATGAAGTCTCCCCGTTTGGCAGTCGTAAAGGAAGGGCTAAAGCTTTTTTCTATCTTAGTAGTCGCATATCCTTGAATAATAATTTTTTTTCCCGCGGGCTGTGATGAAAATCTTCTCTTGTACGAGTTTGGTCTGTTCGCGGACTCCCCGCCTACACCTGTTTCGGTCAATGTGGAACGCGCTTAGGTCCTCTGAGTTTCATGTGAGCTTATGCTTCGCGAATAATTGAGAACGGTTGTCGAGAAGACGACGTATCCTGCGTGGAAGGGGTGGCCGATAAGAGAAAATGCACAGTTTACGCGGCATAAATAAGTCGTCTGCTTTCTGAATTGCGCTGTGAAACGTGTGGTAGTTCTGGTCCACGGAGTCCAAGTCAAGAAGAAGTGAACCTTGGTAGGTTCCCAGGCCGCTAAAATCTGCCTAATTGAAGTTTCGAACGGTGGACCATTTTGCTGGTTGTTGTAACCAGTAACAAATAAGGTCAAAGGCTAACAGAGAGTGGTCACTGTGTCCAAGTGGCGGCTTGATGATCACTCTGTCTACCAGGTGGCTCGCATCAGTGTTAACTAAGTCGAGCAGAGAGGGAATCTGACCAAAACGGTGCCCCGTCGGGGTGGTGACGTGCTGTGACCACGCCCTCCGACGTATCAGCGTTGATAAGGAAGTCGAGGATCCGCTTTCACAGTCCTGGTGAGAAGCTGATGCCCAGTTTATCTTCGGCGCATTAAAATCACCCACAATAAGCAAATGAGTAAAACGTTGCAGGCCTAGGCAGTTTTCCAGGCTTACCAGAATGGTGTCGTCGTCGTAGACGTCTGATGGAGGAGAACGATAGATAATCCACACTAGAAGTTAGTCTCTGTCACGCAGTGGTAGTCAAAGCCACAGAGCGTCACATTTATCGAAGGAATGGAAGCCACCAATAACCGTGGGTGTCAGGAGTCACTGCTGAAGAAAAATCGCAGAACCCCCTATTCTCCCTCAGGCAGAGTCAGCCCGGTAAACTGAATACCCCGGGACACTCAGTTCATTGTCACCGATATCTCCCGTAAGCCAGGTCTCCGTGAAAGCGAACATGTGGGGTTGGGTGTCATGAATTAACTGTCTGATTTCCGGCAATATATTGAACAGACTCAGACAGTTCGTATGCATGCATCTGAAAGCTAATTCTTCGCTGAGTTTCGCGAGAAAATAGAAAGGATGATGCGAGGAAGATCCTGGGAAAGAAGGACTAGAATTAAGAAGGGTGGTGGGGCTGGACTCTGTCTGTTCTTCCGAGTTGTTCTGACGGCCCTCCTTCGAGGCTGTGGGCGCGACATCACCGCCTGTACGTACGTCATCGACCCTATCGGGCGTTTGATCAGCATTATTGGTGTCACAAAATGCGACCCCCGTGCCCCTGACAAATTCCGCCTCCTGGGATGATGTTTGGAAGTTTTCACTCACGGAAAATTTGACTTCTTCGTTTGCTGGGAGCAGGGTTTGGAAGACGGCAAAGGGCGCTGTGTTATGGGACCACTGAAAGAGATATTTATAGGGGTGGGCCAAATTGATGCTTTTTGAGTTGTAGAAGACGGTCCCAGCAGGCTGCTTCCGAACTCTTGGGAGGGAGGGTTTTCTGCTGGGTAGTTTGGTGGGTTTCAGGGTGAGTAACTCTGAAGACGGTTCTAACTTGGTGTGAGTACCCTCAATGCTCGTGTCTGTGCATGAAGCGTCGGTCGTTGAAACGACCATACAGACGGTGCCTTCACTTTCCACAACAGACACAGGGGTCTGAGAGGCTACTTCGAGAGCAGAAACTACGACTTTAGTCCCTAGTTGTAGCTTCTGGTCTGCCAAGATTTGTGACTTAGAAGCCGGATCTTTAACCACGTTTGACATCCCTTTGCACGTTTTCGTTGGACGCGGTCACCTTCCAGATCAGAAGCGTCGGATGAAATTCTGCAGAAGCTTCTGATTGTTAACTTATACTCCTCAACGCATACATGAGAAGCACGCTTGGTTATGCGAGATCATTGCAGGGATTTACAGGCTACATAAACGTGAAAGCTGCCACATGCAAGGGCGTGTTCAAGAGGAGAATGATTGCATTGTACGAAACGTTCACGGAGGCAGCAGGAAGACAGAGAGTTCGTTTGCTTCGAAGATTCAGTCCAAAAAATGTGATGTTACATTTTTTTACATTCTGCAGGGTTATGTGTGGGTCAATCTTTTAACTAGTTCAGGGTCATTTTAGGAAAAACATCTGAATGTCTCCAAGGTGTTTTGACATCAAGTGATATAATTAATGTCGGAAGAATGTCAAACTGAGTCTTCTTCGACCAGGCATGGTGCATGATTCCAAAATCAGGCCAAAGATTGGGCACACATCGGCGCAAGACTTTGTCGATTGCCGAAAACCGTCAAAAAGTAGAAAATCTCGCAAATTGTTCAAACTAGGCGAGGTTTCGTGTGTCTATCGGTCGCGGAAGAATTCCTCGCATAACAGATAATCATGGGTTCAGGATGAATGACGAAAACTCACGCGTGAAATAAGGAAAATGTGGGGTGATAACTCTTACTATGACGACTAACTTGCACGCTATGCTTATTGACGAAGACCTCACGCGATTTTATTATCATGGCTCTGGCTATTGAAATATATAAAGTTGACAACTTGGTAATGTTGAGTCGGGAACGGTTTAGTGAGCTTGCAGTAGTCCAAATGCTGAATGATGTTGTGAATAAATGATATAACAGACCGTGTCAAGCAAGCTGTTTACAAGAGGAATTAGAAACCGGGGAAAGTACCTACTTCACACGCAGCGGACGGCTGTTTCTCGGTTCAATCTCCAAAAGATCATCAGAAGATACACAGACTTTGAAAAATAACATCATGTTTGATATCGTAAGACTGCTGTCCAAACCCTTTTTGAAACGCTTTGTTGCCACTCACTCTGATTCCGTTCAGATGTTCATTCCAAATACAGGACCGGTTTACAATGAAGATGTTTGCGCGTATCTTTCTCCAAGCTAGCAGGGTCGGCAAGATGGGGCTTTTATTCCTTAGACTATATGGGCAGCTGTGTTGTAAGTGGACGGTAAACGTTGTTTTGAGGGTGTCCAAATGTATGAGTTTATCTGGAAGTGTAAGACTCAACTTTAGTCTGCAAAACGGAAGTGGATCGAAGCCACGTTTCTGACAGTGTTGTCTATCATATTTGCGAAGATGACAGTAAATAGATATATAATACTGAAGTTGCGGTCAAGCACACATTTTAGAAGCGCCAGTCCGGTAGCCGTTGGACTGGACGTCATTTTGTTACAGCATACAATCCACTTATCTAATTTCTTTACTTCAAAAAAGTTTTCAGATCATAAAACCTCGACTATATTCTCCTTTATTATTGTTCCAAAGACTTTTGGGCAGGTTAACGGTAAAATAGTTACTGACGTTCTGCCTCGGACCAATTTTGTGGCGAGGCTCAATAATTGCTTTATCCATTGGGAGACGAAGGTGTTGGACCAAAGTGATAGGTTGAACATAAGCCGGAGACTTCCGACTCCAAAACAAAACCATTCGCAAATTGAGGAGGAAATGCTGACGGTGGTTTTTACTTTGAAACGCCCCAACAGGTCCATTTTCGTATGAAAGACAGTGGTATACGCAGATGAGAGCGATGGACGAAAACTGGCGGTTTCCATTAATTGGACGGAAACATTTAACGAGTGTTGGCCCTTACGATTAACTGTCAACTGAGTGAGTCCGAGATGACGTCCGATCACAACCCCTTCACCATGGGTTTATTACAAGTGCCATTCGTAACCATCAGAATTACGCTGACATCCGCAGATGCTATTACGATCGTAACGTCCGTGTGAAACCACATGAACAGGCTCACGACAAACTGTACAGACACTTCCGAGAAATGTTTCCGCGAGAAGTGTTCACCAAAACTTATATCTGTTTACCTTAAGAAGTTTAACGCCTTTTCGCTTTATATGGCTGATGTTTAAACCGAAATCCATATTCCGTAACGCACGAAGTTTTAGGTGGCCAGCGGGGATGGTTTGAAGCAGGGAAAGAAACAACAGGGAAGAACCAAGATGTAAGCGTGTCTATGTAGGCTATATGGGAGGGGTATTTTCTTCACAGTTTTCTATGGAGTGTTTTGTGTAATAAATTAATAAATAAATAAATAAATAAATGAATAAATAAATAATAAATAAATAAATAAATAAATAATATAAATTTCCCAACGCATATGTGAGAAGCACGCTTGGTTACGCGCGATCACTGTGGATATTTGTAGTCAGTACTCCGTTAATATCAGCTACCATAAATCATGGTTTGAAGGCTTATAAACCGTATAGTCCTGGTAATTACGAGGATGGATGGAATATTACAAATGGGTATATATTGTAGTGGATCTAAACAGTATAGGGAATTCAGGTGTGAATAGGAAGTCGAAATCTGATGAAAAGGAATGCAAATAACTCACAGTAGTTCGTGGAGGTACGTTGGTATGGTGTTCTACTACACCAAATGAGGATTCTCACTGATAATACTTGTCGTGTGCCCCCCAGATAGTCTCGGTGTCATGACCGAGATAATTCCAGCGACAGATAAATAAATAAATAAATAAATTTGACGAACTGATCGGTTGATTCCGCTGAATTCTAACCCTTCCAAAGATTTGTACGCCACCGACCCTGAACGCGAACAGAAAGCAGAACTCGCGAAATCGGAAGTGTAATTTGAAAATTATTAATTACTCTGTGCATCAATTAACCTCGTTCAAACACCATGTGTAAATGTGAGGTTGAAGAAGATGAGAAGGCAGGAATAACAATAGAAATATGAAGTAGAAAATTGTGCATAAAACGGTACATTATATGTGGAAAAAACTTACGCGTGAGTTATAGACCTGATTATTTTCCACGTTCATGCTGGATTCACTGGCAAGAGCCAGTTTTAAACTTTCTAGCAATCTGGGTAATGTGTGCACAATGATGCACATGAATAAAATGTTGTTGCTTCTGCAGCATTTTCGTGATAGTGCAGCAGGTCAAATGTTAGAGGGAAGTGCGAGTGTGTGACAGGAATACAATGAACTGTTCCAAGCGAGGCGTTTCCTAGAGGATCCTCAAAGCAGGGACGACTGTGTATGCTACATGCAACTGACGGCTTTATTTTTTCCGAATCACGTTCAAAATGGTCATCGGGTGACAGACGAAATTTGAGAGTAGACATTATGCTTGATAGTGTAAGATAGCTGCCCTAACCATTTTCAACATCCTGAATGTTGTTCCTTGTTCCAATTTCACTCGGTAGTTTGTTACAATTAGAAATATCTTATGGTAAAGTAGTTGAAGCGTATTAGTTTTCCGAGCTAGCAGGGTCGGCAAGATAGAGCTCTTATTTCCTAGACCATATTGGGAGCTGTGCTGTAAGTAGACGGTAAACGTTGCACCGATGGTGTCCGAATGTATGAGTTTATGTGGAAGCGTGAGGTTTAAACTTAATCTTCTTAACCGAATCGCATCAATATCGAGTAGCAGACACAAACAGAACATGACAGGATAGACAATGACCGCAAGTTGGGGAATAAAACAATGTGCATTTTTCATCAATATCACCATATGCGGGGTGTTTAGATAAGTGTGTAGCGAGGTAGAAGTCCAAGAAACTTACTAGAGTTTCCCCAACACAACTCGGGATTGCAACATTCAGTACTCCTCCACACACATGTTCGGTTACGTAGAACGTCTTTGTGAGTACTCAGATTTTCACCAGAGATTGGTTGGGCGAATTAAATAGAATTCCACAGAACACTCAATCCTGATCTCACGACTTCAAATACAAATACATATACTCACAACTTAGCTTCTGTCGTTCTTGTCTACATCGTGCTTCCTTTCTTTTTATCAGGCATAGACGGCAATCTCAAGCTGGCTTGAAAAGTTATCATATTTTCTGGGTATCACCCACCGTGCAATCCGTACAACGCTAGCTCTCGTTCGGATTATTTTATTATTCCTAGCCTTAGTGCGTTTCGAAATATTCTCAACAACGATATTGAAGACCATGACGCCCGATTATTGTTTGCCACTGAATACACATCCGCTGGCTCCAATATAAAAATGTCGACGATGGTTTGTTTCAGTATCGCCCAATTCAGTCGCTCCCTGTGAACATTGTTGGTACCGGATATCAAATTCTAGTTACTAAACTATCATGATTACAGATTTGCATGTCTTATAAATACAAATGAGAATTTGGGAACCTGATAAAGGTTTGCGGCAGCGAGTTCGTGAAACAACTTAGATTGGTAGACAACCTGGTAAGATAATGGTTGTATTACTCTAATTCTTTACTTGAGAAATGTAACTGCGTCTTTTGTGAACTTTTCAGTGAGCATCACGTATAATTCGCTGCTGTTCTTCGATCAAATTTCTATTCTAGTGAGTCATCTGTAAACTGCAGTAGCGGCGGACCACATGTTCACTACACTTCATTGCGGAGCTTCAGGCAATAGAACCCTTGTTCGTCTACCTTACTAGCTATGAGCAACTCCCTTTTGCAGGCAGGAAACGTAACATATCAGATAGATTGTACAACACCACTGTACTTGCACAACATAACCGTTTGTGCAGTTCCGTAGCCGTTGTATCAATGAAAGTCACAGGGGCTACTAAATCTTTAAGGCTGATTGAACGGAATATTTGAGCACACATACAGCAGTTTCCTTGTTGTTACACAGGCTTTCTTGAGAACGTGCCTCTTTATCGGTTATCGTTGCTTGTTGAGTAACTTTCATTTATTGACGCTCAAGTCGTGTTCTCCGCGCAATGATTTACATACTATGATAATTACGGTGGAAGTCATTGTCAGAATAACAGCATGCTAAGCATCAAGGTGCTATCCTGCCTATTCAAACCAAGGCCAAAATTTGCACCTGATCGCTATTCAAGCCTGTCAACTTGTGTGTTGCGTTACCCAGAAACATTTGGAGCGAACGTTTCTTGGACACACGTTGCAGACGTTCTGCATTGACGGTAAACTGCAGCACGCACTCACAGTTCTTGTGCAGCATCACAACTTCACTCCTTGTGAACCGACCCACCACGCGAATACAAGTCGATGCTGTACGGACACTGTGAAGCTCAAACCACCGTTCAAGCCCTTTTGTAAAAATGTCTGAAGCGCAAACGTGCAGACAATGATGATTCACAGCACACTTGCTGACAATTTTCTTCGTGCTGTAACACTTACGGATTGGCTTCACACATCGTGAAGCGTCATTCATATGCGGCGCGTCTGTTTTTGGAAATGTTCATCAATCTGGAGCAACTATGTAAACTCCACTGGTATGTGTCAAGTTCATTTTGCTGATGAGCAAAAGCCCGCTTCAGCGTTGAACACGAACTAACGTATCTAAGACGAAAAAATTAATCATCATTTTACAGGCATCACAATTTGTGTGCCTCAATTTATGACCGAGGGTCACCATGCGATACCAAAGCTTGTTGTGTACACACGTGGCATGTGTGGTTGATGATTAAACCGGTGTGTCTGCGTATTATCACTTGACGATTTTAGCGTTCGCTGGAGTAAACCCTTGGAGGACATCCCTTCGCAAGGCTACTTGCTTAGGAATCTGGAATGGAATATGAGAGCATCTTATACCGTGTTGAAGGAAGTTGGTTATACAGAAGAAGGAGCCACTGCTACCGGGAACGTGCAGGTGGCGCAACGTCTGACGTATGTGAAGCATTCTATGTAGCCAATAGTGAGTCATACATAAATTCTACTATCAGGGGATTTGGTTGGACATCTCGAACAACAAACTCCAGCGAGTTATTCGAGCCGGCAACACTGCTTTCAGGCACCTTTGTGTTTTATAGTGTGGTGATGTACGTCAGCTAGTCGAAACAGAATTTTCACTTGAGATCGAGTCCGTGGAACGGGGCACGATAGGCTGACCGACAAGATCGCCTACGGCCACCTGATGAGTGGAGCTGAACCCTAATCAAAACTTGTTTCCCTGCTCCACAAACTCTTGTTCACTAACCGTACCACGGAGATAGAATACGTCAGGAAAAAGTTACGTTTTTGCTAGACCATGGCTGGAACATTCACGGCTGCGAACGCACACAGATGCTTCAGTAACGTTGAGCTTACAGAAAAAGTAGAGTCATTGTCTTCCTATTCGTAAGGGGGGCAATTAGTTATGATAAAAGATTCGTAATCCGGTACTGTCAGTTCAGTTAACCGGTTCCTGGGTATTGCGTGAAATGATAAGCAAAAGTTGTACGTTCTGAGCTAGGGACTGCGATGTGGCAAGGGTTACTTATTCGAAAAACAATTCGTGGGCTGTGTCTTCCAACAGAACCACGAAAAAACCCTCATCTGCATACGACATTCGTCTCAGAACGTCACGATTGCTACGGACACCAATGTTCATTTCCTCTATGTGTCAGGAACCAGTTATTGAGATGCTGCACTCCATTATTCTTCATTGTATTCTTCTCGCTGCCATTTTGATGCCCAAGTCCGTGCTCCTGCCTCACTACTGAATAGCAGTTGTGCGAATAGTAAAGTACGATCGTAGATCCTCACTACGGCCCTCCTTCACAATGGTTACCCCAGTTGCAACATGAACCGCTCAGGTTCCCTTCGTTCTCACGACAAGTTGCGTGAAGGCCCAGGTGCTCTTGACATACCTGGTGTGCTTTCATATCCTGATCGGATTGTCACCATTGACAAAGATGGCTTTTGTGAATTCGATGTCCAGTTGTCCCATTCTTAATCAACTACACTGTGCCGCCACTATATAAGGTTGCCTATACTTCGCCAGTAACTTTCTATATCCAGGATCCGTTGCATCCAGACTCCGTCGGTCCCTGTAATTAATCTTCGAGCCAAGTTCAAACACAGCACATCGACCAGACAACCTTGAAAACTGACTGCTCCTTGGAAAGTTCCAATGCGTCTGTCCACTTTTGGTTGTCTAGTCCACGAGCTCCTAATTCGCGCGTGCCCAACTAACCAATGCCCTAAGCGACTGGCGAATGTGATACGCGAACACACATTAGCCTGAGCGGCGGCATTTCCGATGTTTCTCGTGGCAAATAGCGGAAGCCAACAGAATTATTGATAGCGTTTCTCTCCTAAGCTCCTACTTACGCTGTTAACCACTTCTTGATTGTGCGACCGTCTCCTTTCATTCATCCATTTGATTGAAGATGACATGCAGCTGTGTGAGTTTTCTTGACCCCTTAGTGCTGCAAGCGGTTCTGAAACTTCTCAACAATGAAGCAGGGAGCTTTGATCAATCAACTTGCTTCGCGGCGTTCCGAGATCTGCAACGTTGTCTTCCACCAACGCCCTGAACGCAGTGCTTGCATGCCGACCGCACATAGCGGCTGTTTCGACCCGCTTTGTGAAATGTTTTATCTTCCGGCGGTTTTCTTCTAAATGGAAATTGGCTAATTACCTCCCGCACTGCCTATGCATATGATGTGCTGCTTGTAACTTCCCGGAATCATTCTCCAGTTCACTGTTGTTCAGTCCAATCACTTCCTCGTGGACCTCATTTAGATGTTGCGTTCGGGAAAGCAAATCAGGAGCATGGATGTATTTCCCAGCTACAGGGCAAATGGCGAATTCGTGCTTCCATAATCGTAACGCTCAAAGAGCCAGTTTCCATCGAGGTCCTTCGCCGATTCAGCCTACTTGAAAGAAGTGTGGTTAATCTTCACATGAGAACGTCGGCCGAGAGAGTACGGCCTCCATTTTTTCAAGGCCCACGCGATCGTCAAACACTCCTCTTCTGCCATTGAGTGTTTTCGTCTGGCAAGAGTTATCATACAGCTGGCGTATTTTGTGACACCCCTTTCCTGCTTCATTGAAGCTTTGGCTGCTGAACCACCCGCATCCGCTGTTACAATAGGGCTCTCTCTAATCATCCTCAGTTCTAGGGTCAGCTATTCTTGATTTGTTAGCTGCTGGACTTTGAAAAAACCCCAGGTTGGCTGTTTCTGATAATCAAAACCAACAATTCTTTTTCAGAGTTCCGTATCGTGGGTTTCCGAATGAATTGAAGATCTTAATAAAGTGGTAATGGCATCCAACTCAACCAACAAACTTCCGCAAGGTCAATTCTGCTGTTGACACTAGAATAAACTCGACCGTCATCTGCATCTCAGGCAGTCTGGTTTATTCAATCATCTGCAAGATAGATGGAACTTGTAATGTAAGCTCTGTTTCATTCACGCTGTACGTGTCGATATCTTCTAAACAGGCAACAGTATTGTTCAGTTGATTCACACGTTCAGCGTCAGTCGTCTGAACTGGAAGAGGGCGTCTGTTATACAATAGAATGCCATGTTGGTGGGAAGAGTAATACTCACAATTTGAAAACACGCTGGGGAACAAATGGTAAATATCAACGCCAGAAAAATAATGGGCCCGAAGCGACTACTGCAATAGTGCGTACGCGCTTTGGAGGATGTGCAACCAGGAAGAGCAACAATGCATTTCTGCCCTGCGTGTGTGATTACATGTCAAGCGTGCAGATGAGCGTACAAGATCAAGTTCCGATTTGGGTTAAACCTGTAGAGAGTTCCGTGTGATAAAAGACAACGAAGACGGAGCGACATTTGCGGTCAAAGAGCGTCCAAAAGTACCAAGAAAACAAAGAAGAAGCGATGGAGATTAATAACCCTGAAGTCTGTTTAAATCGATACGATATTGACGAAATTTGGTCGAAGGAAAGCATGAGACTCTTAAGAGGTGCGAATCGTCAACAGGAGATCTTTCAAGACTACCAAAGAATCACAAGTCTGGGATGCCGCTCAGGCCAATTTTGACAATGACAAACATCCAACTCACTACAAATTAGCACGTTGGCTGGTCACTATATCTAACCCCAGTAAAACAGGAATTTCAGAAATACTCCATGAAATATTCCTCTGAATTGATCAGTGACCTGGACAGAATCAATCTTGCTAGCGAACCGATATGCTCTATAGACGTTCACTCAACTTTCACAAATGTCCCGCTGCATGAAACCATCGACTACATTTGTGAGCTCGTTGAAATGAGTCACACTTCGTTGCCACTCCCCACCGTCATATTGGAGGAAACTTTGCTGCTCTGTACTGAGAATGTCAGTTTTCGTTTCTTGAACAGTATTGCCGTCACATAGACGGAGTAGCCATGGGAAGTCCACTAGGTCCAATCTTAGCAGACGTTTCCGTGCTGAAAATTGAGCAACAGCCATCCACGGAGGCAGAAAACTTGTCATATTACAAGCGTCACGTCGATGACATTAATTTCCAGCCGATCTAAACCAATGATGTTGTCATCTTAATCCAAAGGTCACTTGTGAATTTGAGGTCGGCAACTGCCTGCCATTTCTAGATATCCTAATGAGTCGTTGGAGAGATGGCTTGGTCAGAAGAACCGTTTACAGAAAACCCACATGGTCAGGTGAATACCTAAACTTTAGCAGCTTCACACCGATCTAACACAAAAGAGCACTGACAAATAATCTCTTCACAAGAGCGAGGCGGATCTGTACGCCCGATAGCCTCGCGGAGGAACTAGATCTGATTACGTCTGTTCTACAATCAAATGGTTACCCCAGAAGTTTCAAAGATAGGCACAGTAGACAAAAACTATCACCCGAAAAGTTGGTCACTGTAGAGGAGAAGAGAGTCTACATATAGCTACCTTTTAAGGGTGATTATATCATGTGGCAAACAGTATAGCGATTAAGAAATTCAATTAAACGAACGTTTAATGCAGCTGAATTCCGTATAATCGCTCGGACTCGGAAGTTGCCAGTGCCTTCAATCAAAGGAGATCAGCCTATCAGCGCCATTTCACATTGTGTTTACCAATTCGTATGTAACTCCGGAGAAAGTTACATAGGCAGAACCGAGAGATGCTTGAGTTCCAGAATGAAGGAACATTTACCTAAATGGGCACAGAAGCCCATGTTACCTCAGAATGGCAATGTTGCTGAAACGCGTAAGCGGTCGGTTTTCTCAGTCGCTAGACACGTCCTGACCACCGGTCACGCTATCGATCCATCTGGTGTATTCAGAATCCTGTTTGCGTCATTTTCACCCGAGATTCTCACGGTTTGCAGAAGCAGTTGCAATTAATCGACTCAAATAGGCTCTCTGTGTTCAGAATAAAACTGTTCGTGAACTTGGCACTTCTGTTGACTTAATGTCTTATTCCAACCCGCTTATTGACCATCCAACCCTCAAGTCGATTATTTTAAAATAGCCCGCCCATGTTACTGTAAGTTTGATAATGATGAGTCAATGCGGAATGCTGCATCCAACAGTTTCCATGTTCCACCTGCTTTGTTTAAACTGCTCGATGGAACCAATTGTTTCAAACGCACTTTATTGTTTATGATTACTACAGAATAGGCCAACGAAATTTAACAAAAATGTTTCTCGAGAGAAAACTCACCTACTATACATCTATCTCTTCAAATATGTTCTCACATCTCTCACCAGATTCTTGTACAGACATAAAATCACACATGCCCTGTTTCGACACCCGTCAGCTGTTTCTCATTTACCTCGATTTTTAGACAAATCTACCCATCCCGTTCTCGGAATGATGTCATAACTGAATCAAAGAAACAAATGCTACAACCTCGCTCAAATTGTACTTCAGTCCTGAGAATATGACCTCCATTACATGTTTGAAATGACCGATGTTGCCTAATATAATGAGTGCACTAGCATGGGTAAGATCATGTTGCAGAAAGCTAACGGGATGATCCGTCCAATTTAATAAACTCACTTTCCACAGCGGGAGCTCCTCCTGCGTTAGAGAAAGCTCGGTGGGAGAAGTTATATATATATGAGTGATTTTTCTGATATTCGACGGCANGTTTGAAATGACCGATGTTGCCTAATATAATGAGTGCACTAGCATGGGTAAGATCATGTTGCAGAAACCTCACGGGATGATCCATCCAATTAAATAACTTCAATTTCCACAGCGGGAGCTCCTCCTGCGTTAGAGAAAGCTCGGTGGGAGAAGTTATATATATATGAGTGATTTTTCTGATATTCGACGGCGCGCGATCTGTTTAATTCCTCGAGTATTGTTATTATTTTCTCGAATGTTTCACGTTTCACTCATTCTTCTTCCGGGCTTGAGAGGGCAACCGTCTTCAAAGAGCTTCCTCTGGTGAAACCCAGCAAAGCAACCGGACAAGAAGGCTTATTGCCGATTGCTTTCGGGGGCTGTGCGGGGATATGAATATGAATTCCATTATGTGATGTTCACACCCATTTAAATGTTACGCATTTGTGGAAGATGGGCACAACCTGATATATATCAATAATCCCGAATGGCTGATTGCTGGGGGACGAAAAATATAACACCAGTCCCAAGAAAACTCTGCTCGACCTCACGCATGTTCGCAACTCTGAAACCTTACGCAAAACCCAATCTTGCTCAGGCGGAAACTCGAGTGAGCATTATCGATCCTAGTCGGTTTATCTATCGTCTCTCACGCTCAACCTTTGACTTGCTTGCTTGTCTAGTTTACTCCACCCCGTCGTCACCCGATAGGACATTAAGAACCATCAGCATATAACTCCTGAACTAGAGTGAAGCGTTGCTATTAAGACCACACTTTAGCTTGTCGAGGAATCTGAAGCTTGAACTTCGATCTTCAAGGTTTTGCGTCATTGCAATAAAATTCCAATCAAACATCTTATTTCGGCGACCAAATCGCATTATTGCACATCACTAGCTCCGTTGTTTCATTTCACGGACTCTTCTCCTCCACTTTGTTTCCACCATATATGGCATTTCTGCCAGTAGATAATCACGTATTTGTAATCGAGTATGTAGATCACAACCTGTTGGACAACAAGCCCGCAACCAGACTGTCTTCTCTTGCTCCGCTAGAACATTTATCCAACCCATCAGGTTGTTCAGAATTCTGCAGTCTTCATCTTAACACATCGAAATTTGTTAACGCTTTGTCTCTGTTAATAATGTGAGATCAATAAAAAACCGTCTACTTTGTGCTCCCTCATTTGTGTAAATAACACACACTTACCCCGACTGCTTGCCTTGAGTAAAAACATGGTCTGGTCACTTTATGTTATTCTTGTTTTCACCAGAGTTCTGATGGTTACCGTTGATACCTAGCGCTTAAAAAAATATTGAATGATCAAACAAAGTTTCGGCGAATAGAGAGAGAGAGTGGACAAGAGAAGCGGAATAAAGAACCGCATAGGACGACATCTTCGGCTGCTCTCGCAGTTGCGGATCAGTGACCTGGTCAGAATCAATCTTGCTAACAAACTGATGTGCTCTATGGATGTCCAGTCAATTTTCACAAATGTCCCGATGCATGAAACCATTGACTACATTTGTGAGCTCGTTGAAATGAGTCACAATTCGTTGGCATTCGCCATCGTCATATTTAGGGAAACTTGGCTGTTCTGCACTGAGAACGTCAGTTTTCGTTTCCGTGAACAGTCCTACTGTCAAATAGACGGAGTAGCCATGGAAGGTCCACTAGGTCCAATCTTAGCAGACGTTCTCTTGCTGCAAATTGAGCAACAGCCAGCCACGGGGATAGCAAACTTGTCATATTACAGGCGTTACGCTGATAACATTAGTTTTCAGTCGATCTGAACAGTTGATAGATAACTTGGTGCAACGTCTAAATAGTTGTTACCCTAATCTAAAGATCACTTGTGAATTTGAGGTCGGCAACTGC
>QNGE01004464.1:0-31042 GCA_008508345.1 Paragonimus westermani
AACACGGTTGCCTCATGATTGGAATGGCCGGAGTTCAAATCCCGGCCGTGGCAATGATATACACTACTGATGAGCTCTGATGAGAGCAAAACTCCAGTCTAGCGCTTCTTTTCGAAAGAGGTCGGCTGGAAAGTCTATGTGAATGCGAAGGCTGCGATCAAATGTGAGTGATGGTGAGTGATGCTGACGTGAGTGACGGTAATCATACATCACTTTGTAAACAGGTTAATAAGGAACAGATGCTTCGATGACTTTTGTATGAATTTTGTGACTTTCGTCCCGTGGTTTTGTAAACATGTTCTTTTCCTCAAACAATAGACACCAACATGTGAAGTACACAAAATACTAACATGAAAAATAAAATAAGGGAACTAGTGGAAACAACCGTTCTTAGTTTACTAATCGGTCAAATTCCTATCCGATAAGTAGAATATCTGGTTCAACTCAAGCGAACTGGCAAAGAGAAATAAACACAGAAACATATATTGAAGAACTATCTGGTATGTTATGGATTATCATAACGTTTTTAGTTACACACACACAGTTTTGTCATATATACTTCGTGATAATGTCACAGAGAAACCAGTGAACATTCTCTCTGCAATATTTCTTGTGTGCGGTAGCGAGTTGCTAATGAAAAATCACCTAGTATGTATGAAGTTATGAACTAACAATTGAGAGAAGCTTTCCGCACAGTGTGGTTTTTCATCATGTTCACCACATTTACCAAACTTCCTAGCCGTTTAGGAGACCGAGAGAAACACTGGGAAAGCAGTGCGGTTAACAGCTGTCTGAATTTTATCAGAAAATAAGAGGCTTTCTTAGTTAGGGTTAGAAAAACAAGTATTTTTCCACTATGCTAACACAAAAAAACAGATAACTGAAAACGTGAGTGTTCAAAACACACTCAAATACTGCACATAATAGCTAAAGGTCCTGTTAGGCAATCGAGAAAGTCCATTTAAAAAAATTTACATCTCACATTCAAAGTATGGTTGTCCTAGCGAGTTATTTTATGGACAGATGGATCACGTGTTTACAACATTTTGGTACGGCTTTTCTATCACTTTTAATAAGACTGGTGTGTGATATTCAACTGAGGTACAACATTGTTTGATACTCATGCTTAACTGTGAAACAACCAGATGTAATGCTTTTTGTTCGGGGATTAAAGCGGAGGGTAACGTCAGAGTAAAATATAAGTTTTGAGGTGTTTATAACTTGCAAACACAACCGACTTGTAAGTGAAATTAGAATACCATTATCACTAGGTCTCCCAAACTGATTTCATTTTGTTACTCAATTGTTTGTTCTTGTGGTTTGTTGTTGTCTGGAAATAAATTTCACTTTACCAGTCGAATAAACCATAAAATCAGATACACTCAACTGGCCAACTTCGTTCAGTCGGGTGATATAAGCGTTCATCTCATTTGATCAATATGGCTTTGCGTCTATCTGAACTCCGGTTAAACTAACAGGATTTCACATCTCAACGAACCTTACAAACAACCTCATTTGCATCACTGTACTGATACACCGTCCATTCTCTTTAACACATGACTCTCAGCTCATGACAATAAGAAGTAGCGTTCTCAACAAACGAATGATTTTTCTTGTTTCACTCTACCAAGTTATCAGTTGTTAACTACCTGTCTTATGCAACTCGACTGGGAGCTGTGTAATTAACATGGTTTGCCTTCTTAGTGCACGACCTAACCACTGAAATTCGTAAATTTCTAGTGCTTGAGCGACAGAAATGGTGTAATTCTCATCGGTAAAACTCCGGCTACTAGCCTGTTTGTCATTTTCAAGCAGATATCTTATGGTGTGCACGATAGAAAGTAAGCTCCACTGCCATCATTACTAACCACCGGATGTTTGCATGACTCGTTTTTGTGACAACGAGAATGGAGAAGACCGTTCTAATCTGAAAAATACGAGTTCCGTTTACACTTCCCACTTCGTGTCACGTATGACTTGTCCAAGCGCGACCTGAACCATTGAATTCGGTTTGCATTATTTAGAACAACGACTTTTACTATAATTCCTAACGAACCAAATGTACTGGCTGGAAATGATTATAGACATCAGTCGGACATCACTCTTGTGCTTAAGAACGTTAACATCATATACAAACCCGTTCACGTAAAATCTGCAGTTTTTTCGTGCATAACCGGCCACCGTACAGTCTCTTCAAAACTGGGGTACTTTCCGTTCTACTGCTAAAAAATATCACCCTTGCTGAAAACAGTCATTTGGCATCGTAAAACCAGCGTACATATCGTGTGGTGCACCACTTGTTGCGTTTTTGTTACTGTTAATTTAAACTCCAATTTTGAAGCGCGTAAACATTTACGCACATGCATACACTTGCCTGTATTGCTTGTGTGTGTGTGTGTACACATGTGATCCAAAGTTTAAACACACAACAAACTGGGTAATTGCATTGTACAACTAAATACAACCCGAACAGGACTAATGGCTCTTCTTTTGCTTGGCGAAACCCTAGTGATCGTGGCTGACGAAGTGTAACTGCTTCGGAGACAAGCGGCGACATACACAAAAAACGCACATATACACAATGACAAACGAAGACGGAGGGAATGAACTGGGAAATGTCAAAACTTGTGTAATCGCAAGGAAAACATGTTCGTTCGGGATCGGTCGAAAATATCGGAGCCGACTGAACTAAGCAACATTTTCTCAGACACACACGCAGTTTTCTACCCAACGGGGGTTGATGGGCATGATGGAGGAAGGGGAGTGGTAAAAGATGGTTTGATGGAATGTTCGTGCAGTTAGCTACTAGCTGACACCATCCGGATATACACACGTATCGTGAACATCATCTGTGGCGCCACGAGTGCTTGCTGTCGGCGAAGGGAGTGTCGTTTACACTTTACGTGCACGCGGGTAAGTTGTTCACACTCACATAATGATACAAACCGGCCGAAACCAACAGAGAGACAGTGTGTTGATAGTGCCCGTCGAACAAGTTCCCCGTTGCAAGTCACAACAGATTGCCCGGGGAAGAAATCTGGTTCCGAATGGCAGATACATGCGTGTGCCTAATTGTTTGTGAACTGGATGCGAGAACGACATGGTCAGTAAACTGAATGATACTGAGCAACTGTATTGTTTTCAACCGGATAGACGATTCCAGTTCCTCTGGAAAGCGAATTTCTGTTGTGAAAAAGTTGACGCTAATTGATAACTTGCCAACTGAACGGGTGACTTGATTCAAATGGGTTGGTGAATCTTCCTTCCTTGTGCCAACTTATGTATTTTTTCTTATTAAAGTTTACTGAATTTTGCAGCCAAAGTCAGCTATATGAAATTACTTGCCATTTATTGTAGAAGAAACACCACAGAGCTCATTAACATCCTTCCAGGGAACTATATGCTTATTTCTTCACTAAGTGACTAGCCCTCAACAGTGACGATGATATGGACAAATAACTTGAGAAGACTACACATGAACAGAGTCTTTTGAGAAAGCCGCTTTCTCTGCTGCTAACAAGTTGGCACGAGGTGGGTTGTCAAATTGATTGACTTTGGCTACAACTAGCCCGAGTAACAGGTGTATCAACAGCTTTATGTGCTTCCTCAGAAACTGGTGTTCGGGGGTTTGCTTAACTTACACGAAAATCTTGTTAGTCAGACGTCTGAAGAGTGTGACTACCATAAATTAGCCAACACTCATACATAATATATTTGTGTTTTGATGACATTAGTCGATTGGCCGACATCTAAACGCAGTATCCGACTCAATTTATACTGCTCGTGGAGACCATCACATGAGCACAACCTTATCCGGACGGATTGGAATTAAACTACAGTTCTTGTGCGTGTGTGTGTGTCATTTACTTGCTTGCTATCCTCGAGAAGTTGAAGTTCGATTTGTTGTGGTTGGCCCGCTTCCCTATCAGTCAATAGGACCAGTATAGTTGGTTCCAGTATGAATCCCACTGTGGACAAAACTAAATTTCGTATTTCCAAAAAATAGGTTATTGAAAATGACCATCCTGCTATGAAAACTCATATCAACTGTGAACGGTGTTCAACCAAGTAAGGAATATTTCCAATGTAAAATATGTTGAAATCGCCGTTTTGCGAGCGGACAACTTGAAATTAAGTACTTCATCCATTTGATTACTTCTATTTAAAAATTTCCTAAGCTTATAGTCATTGCAGGCTACCGTTAGGTCAGATGCTTATGCGTCCCATTGCTTACCGAACGCTGCATCATCCATTTTGTGGTTGGTTATGGAAGATATTTGTATGGTGAGTTCACACTGAAACAATGGGCGCGACATTCGAGCATTACGGAAACGATGGGGCGTAGACAGCCTTCGTGTGCGTCAGAGCGTCAATCCAACCAATCAAATCTCTCAATTGTGGTTCCGGTGACAGATTCGACTGTCCAAGCGCGCACGCGAGTACACGCGTGCACTTATTCACCCCTCACCTCTAACCATCAGGTTTGAAATCCATCCCATCTACCACCCGACGCTTGTTGGCGGTTGGTCAAACAACGCAAATCATTGTTGTCGTTGTTTTCAGAACATGAAATGATTCCTGTCACACAAACAATATCGGTTAGTTTATGCCCCACTCAGCCGCGGCCGTTTGACCAATCGGAACAGCCTTGTGCAATCTGCCAACAATGGCAGTCGGTTAATATGCTTCAAGAAGAAAACTGTAGGCAATGTTTCAGTATTTATTTCTCCTTCTACCTTCGACAGCCTGAATTGTGTCATGTCTAACATGTGTTCACGCATAAATGATGTGTTTGTCAGTACATTCAGTATTCGTTCCATGCTGGATTTACCGCTTCAACAATCAGAAGATCATGCTGATTATCTACTAACAAACGACACAACTGGCAATCAAACCGTTTCCGAAGTGGATTTGCACGATCCGAAACACATGCTCCACAGTAATCAAGGTTTATCGAAGAAAGTGAACTGTAACCATTATGAAAAGCATATTTCGGTTCACACACACTCAGGTGGCAGTCATCTTATTCACGTGCCTTCATACGAGCACTCATTTTACGCAACACCAAGTGAAGAACTATTCGCCACTGCTGGCGAAGATTTGCCTGGTCAAATATCTTTGATCACCCTACCTGAAAGTTCGCATTGTGCGTCCAATCTGGAATCCGTCTCAGATAGTTCGGTCTCTCCAAAGTCCTCGTCAATTCACCCGTATGCTAATCTGAGACAGAAAAGACCTAACGGTGAATCGCTGTCTTCTAAGAGCTTACATAGTAAAAGACCAAGTTCTGGTTCTTCAATCGACGAAAACTGTGCACCAGTAGATAAAGAACCTAGTTACGATCGGAAGGAGGATGAAGCCATTCACTCTAAAAACAACGCAGTCAGTCACGACAAACCACCGTTCAGCTATAATGCTCTTATTATGATGGCCATTCGTAGTAGTGTTGATAGAAGACTTACATTGAATGGCATATATGATTTTATAACAAGTAACTTCCCATACTACAAGGATAACAAACAGGGTTGGCAGAATTCTATTCGACATAATCTTTCTCTGAATAAATGTTTCGTCAAAGTGCCACGAGCTTATGATGATCCAGGAAAAGGAAATTATTGGATGTTGGATCCCTCATGTGAAGATGTATATATAGGCGGAACGACGGGTAAGCTGAGACGCCGTACAAACTCATTACAAAGAAATCGCCTGTTTAATCTCCGGCTGGCAAGTTATTATGCTTCACTGGCTAAAGGGTACTATCCGTTGGCTGGAACTCAGTCAGATTTTCCCTACGCGGATGTTACGCACGCTCAATCTTCAGGTACATCACCGTTCCCTGTCAGAGGTTCTCCGTTTCCGTCAGCGTTCTTTCCGCCCAATTATTTGCGCATGTTTACCACAGGTCAGCAGATTTCATTTCTAAATCACAGTGCAGAAGGCGAACTTGGTAAAGGTCCTAGTTTTGGACTGCTGTCCACTGAAGTTCCAAACAGTCCTGAAGACTCGTGCGCACACAATCCTCGTCCCTCTTTATGGTTTCGAACGGAAAATCCGTCCTACACGAACAACTCGTCTTTCTTACCTAGGGCAGCTCTGTGGCCCACTAGTTTAACATCTCAGTCTAGAAAATATGAACTTGCGAGAAAAGCTCACTGGCCTGACCCACGTCCCTTAGCCGGTCCCAGAAGAACCTCTAACCAATCCATCCAGTCGGATTCGTCAGCTGGTGTGCCAAACTTGCAATTGCCACTCAGCAATGGAGCAAACGAATATGCAGCCGGTCTGGCGTTTCCCGCCCAACGTCCACTGATAGTACGTTCTCCAGAGGCCAGCAATTCTACTGAGTCATCCACCATTCCACTTTACGGCAGTTCAACACAGCGTAAAGACCACGAGAGACGAATTCAAGATTCCATTGAACTTTTATTGGGTACTTACGGATCAATACTGTCCCCATCACTGCAAGATGCCAAGCTATGAGTATGTGGTAGTGGTACTTTTGTTGTACTGATTTTAGATTCATCAGACCTTCTGAGTGACAGTCAGTTCAAATGTTCTTACTAGAACATGCATTCTGTAAGTCTGATGTGTATTTTACGTCATATCCTTCGTTGCATAATCCTTTATCCAGTACAACTTCCCAAACGTAGTGTTCAATTCTTTTACTAACTATCTCGAATGGCCTGATCCGTCAAGTGGTCGTGATGTTGTCCGTCTTTGTATTGTAGACCAATCTTCTTCTACCAGATTTTTGCATACATATACTTTCAATAATATTGGTCATTCCTCTCTGGTGCACTTAGCTATTTCGGCGGAAAGATTGTATTAAATTTAGATGAGGAATTCTTTGGGTTCGGTTTTATCTGCCGTAAATTTCTTATTGTGTAAATATATAGTCAAGCAAATATGAAAGTTGTCAAAGTGATACTATCCATCTTACAGGCTTACAATGTCTACCATGGTAAGCAATAGTACAGTGGTCTTTTAAAAATACCACACAGTAAAATTCATTCTATTGTGAATCGTAATGAAACTGAACATTTTGTTGAGTTATCAGATTTCTATCTGTCCGTTCGTTTTTCTTGAACTCTCTGAGCTGTTCTGTTACCAAATTTCAGTTCAACATTCTCTTACTGTTTGATAGGTTTGCGGAATAATGTAAAGTTTCTGGAGGGACATTAGTTGTTTTGGGTAGTAACACTTGTTAACACTAAAACCGCTGCTGATCAGTATTGCTCACCTCTACATTCTGTTTCCAAGTTGTTAATTAGAACAAACAGTTTATGAGTTTTAGATTAGTAACGTTAACACAATTTGCCTATAGTTGCCTATAACAGTATGAGTGAATCGGGACTCATCAATGTCTATATTGCGTCAATTCGTGTCAGAGTGCGTTTATCGGGAAAATAGGTAAAACCGATTTTTGAATGACATCCATTTTGTTTTATGTGTATGACATGTTGATAAAAAAGATGAAACAAAAAAATAACAATCTATTACGAAAAAAGAAAAACGGAAGCTTAATAGCACCGTTCGACAATTTGGGCTGTTCTGTGACAGTTCAGGGGATACATGTTAGATGTACCGTTTCACTGCACGGTTAACCAGCATCTGTGAAAGTGGTCCACTTTGTGGTCTTATGCAAACACAACATCTCTCATTGTGAGTTACATCGGTCAGGTATTCATGCTACAGTTCGGTGGTCGAAGTGTCTATTTATTGCGGATCTGTTAAGTAAACACTCACTTGTCATTCCTGATTGTCTTTTGTTTCACCTCAGTGATAACTGATAAGAAAATAATCAACAGACAGAAGAGCAGACAGAATAACAACCGTCATCCTGACCACTCATTTGTTCATAGTCTAGACACGATGAAATTAGAGCAATAACGTGATGCACCACATTTTGGACGGAAACCGATCCACTCTTGTATTCGTTAAAGTTGTGTGTACTACCGGTTGACATGACGTGGTGGAACAGATTGGTAGAAGTTGTTAGTTTTGAAGGCATTTGCCGGACGTAAGTTATTAACAGGGCCAGTCGCTGGACTTCGTGAAGTTGATACCCTTTCGGTTAACACAGTCGCTAATCCATTTCGAGCGATGGTCCAATTTGCTTACGATGGATGAGGAATTACTGGCTGAAGGTAACTGCCATATGATGAGTTAGAGATTTAGCTCTGTAAACGACTTATCCAGCCATCAGAGAAACAGTGTGTAATGTTCATAGGGGTGAGTAGGTAGTGACACAGCCGCTAATGACTGAGGACAATTTCGCTGATCAAACGTGACAAATCCTGCCACAATAAATAGGTACCCATAAGAAAGCTGAATAGAACGAGTGCTTCCACAAGTGAACTGATTAATCCACTTAAAATATATAAATGGACTGTTGACTGTATAGCTTGCTGCCATCCCGTTGACCGGAATGGATGTAATACTCATCAGACTGTCAGTTGTCATGACCATGTTTAATATGGTTCATCAGAGAGTTAAAGATTATAGAAAGTTCCTAATGTTATGTCCATCCGAGCCCACGTTGAACGGTGTAGAAATAAAGGAAAAGATGGATTCAAAAGGTCAGCTGCTTCGACTCCCTGTCCGGACTATCTCATTTGATATGTGGATTGTGCATTGATGGCTGTCCCAGTGTACACAGCCGATGTGAATACTGCATTATCTAACCGAACTGTTGTAATCGGTTTTGTGACTGTTCGGTGTAACTTCTTAATAGGGATAATGTAATGTGATATGTTGGATATTTACCTTAAGGTGAGAACACAGTTGTGATCTGAGTACAGTGGAAAACCGATTGGGTGAAGCGATCCAAGTAGTCTAGCCAGAAACTCAAGCACCGGATTCGGCTCCTTATTCACTAAAGTGAAGTTAAGGGGCAGAATAAAACCTTTTGAAATAATCGGGATAAACGCGTTTTAAGTGAGTAGCACATAACTTGCGTTACGTGATAATCATACGATAGGCAGTCTGATCGGTAAGTTTATTGGTTTACAACAAAATGGTTAACTGTTTAAATTCCACTTCGACTATCTCTACTTGATGAATACAATCAGGAGCATATTGGTCAAGTTAGAATGTGAGTGTGAATATTATGCAACAAAATATCTACCTGGTTTTTCTCTCTGAAGATATACTTAAACCAATCGGAATGGGAATGAAGTGGGACTGGCGGACCTAAAATATTCTATAGTAGTTGATTTGAAGTATTTTTGGGAACCATCCGTTTAAATTTTCTCGACCAAGATTATTCGTAAACTCTAAGTGTACCCAGATTTGAATCAAGCACTGGAAAAGGTAAACCAACTGCACAATCAGTCCGGATTCACGGCTACGCGCATTTTATCGGAGAAGCCGTAAATCTATTGATTTGAGGCAGAACAACACAGAATATCAAAGGTTTACCCGGATAAAACTGGTTCTGTACATAAATAGGTCATGCTCAATAAATTATACAACTCACAACTGAGTGAACTCCGGGTATGGAATTTAACCGTCAGTAGGTATCCGTCAATGATGCGGTACAAAATAAACGAAAAGGGGAGAGTTCAACCTAGAGTTCTGACTACCAATTAAGAGTATGTTACGTGTAACAGTGTGAGAGATTCCCGGCCAGTATTCAATTTACTAAATATAGGGATATATATGAAGGAACTACAGTATGGTAATTTGATCAATGGGGTATAAGTATGGAACCAGTTGGGACTGAGGTGCAGGCCACTGGTTGTGGATGGGTAGCCGGTTGGTAGAGTCGCGGGGCTGGGTGTGGAGATTTGGTGGTTCGAGCCTTTCGGCGTCCCTTTTACCATCATGCTCTCAATTTCACTTGTGATCCGATCGTAATTTACATTGGTTCTGGCCATAATCAACACCAGTTACGGGTCGTTATCAGTCACTCGAACGGAGTCTACCAGAGAGGCATTGATACCCCATGTCTAATTATAGGGATTTGTTCTAAGCAGGCCGAAACACGGCAGACGTCAAGTTATTAGTTGAAAATGATTTTTTTATTGTTACTAACCGATCATCATTCATAGGGGATCTCAGCTCTTTCTTTCAGAATAACTTTTCATACAGCCAGCAGTGTATATTCTGGTGCAGAATGGAATTCGTGCATCGGCCCCAGTGACTGAGAGGCTAGCGTGTTAACTATCCGCTCATTAAGCTCACAACGGACATAACTCAAACGTTGAGCAAAATCCTCGTATGAATTTGTGCAGTCTGCTTGGTCATTTTGAGAACATAGTGAAGAATAATGTGTTTGTTTACTACAGTGGAATATCCATTTAACACAAATCACTGCGTAGCATTTTAAGATGACTGTATCGACATGGACCATCGGACAGAGTTGAGCGCACTGAATAGTATGACTAGCCTGACAGAGTTATGAAGTTTTCTCTGCTTTGCCTACCTTTCTTTGCTTACAAATAACTGTTGGTGAAATGTGAGAACACCATGAGTATGATTCGCTGATTGTGGTTTAAATTCATTTCCGGTAGCAGACAAATTCTTGATCGCATTGATATCTGCCTACTATTCTTGGATGTGAAGAGTTGCATCCTCCTTTAGGTGAACGAACTAGTGAACAAAATACTCACATGCATTGAGTGGTTCGTTAGTCAAATAAGAACCTCTGCCAGACGAGTACTCAACAGTGTGGGTTGTGCAACAATCGCGACGACTGCAGCTGGTGCAACCAATTCTTCTAAATCAACTGAAGCCGGCAGCTTGTATCGAGAACTTTGTCTCAAGTTGTTAGATGTATTGTTTAGACGTTGTAGCCCAAACGATTTAATTCATCAAACTAAATTAGTCTCTCTCAAGTAATGTCTGTTTGCCGTGTGACTTGTACAACGTGATGGGCTGCTTAATCCTGACGGCCAGTGAATTGAATCATAACAACCAGTCGTCGAAAACTGCGCAAGAGATAACGTAAGGTTCTACTGAAAACAGTCTGTTACTATACGGTTATCCGCGGGTGATATTTACACACCGTACAATCTTGGCATATTAGAAAACATTTGGTGTTATCATTCAGTAGGTCGCAATAGTTTCCTGAACTTGTGTACACACATTTTAACAGTTGTTCACCCTTTCAAACAAACAAAAATGCCAGAAAAGGACATCTAACACAGATTATAAAAGTACTTTCAATAAAGACACCGGTTCATCTTATTCCGCTTGTCCTACTGGATGGCTACCTCCTACCTTAGGGATTTGGCCAGGAAAGCTGACAAGGTTGTGCGGATAGAAAACGTAAGAAATTCGAACAAAAGAACACACTCATGCAGGCCGTCATTTCTTCTGTTGGTAAGTTGTGAGTTAAGAAATCCAGTAGTTGAGCATTGTGTATCTCAATGCTATTGAGAACAACTGTACAAAGAAGATTACCTCAGTGATGTCGTGATGATGAACGGTAACTTCATCAGGAAGGTCTCACTTGACAATTACAAACAAATGCATTTTAAAAAAGTGAGTAGATCAACTATCAAGTGGTATGACCCGCTGAGATTTTGTGATCCACTATGCTCAGTAGTTACAGTCCAGGAGATTATCGATGGTACACTGAAATGGTGGCACATCGTTCGTAGTTGAGCTAGAGTACGAGTGAATAATTAACATAAAGTGCATACTACGTTGCTGCTGACCAGCCCAGTTTATTTAACCAAAGGAAGAGGCAAACGACGCGGAGAACGAATTATATTGTATAAGAGGGGAGGTACAAATGTGTATTACAAAACCAGCAGCATTAGCGTAATTCACGGGAACCTACACAACGGTATAAAATAGAATAAACTAATAACTATGTGAACAGTACAGGAAGCCTACGATTGTCCACCTTGTCAAGTAGAATGAATGCTGAGGATCTTCAGAAATAGTGGGATTTAGAAGATTACAACAAGCAACCAGTCCGAACCTATTCATACCTATGGCTACGTGGTATTGACAAAGAGCGTCCTCTAGGGTTAGAACAACACTCACCTAGGAAAGACTCCATGAGTTCAATAGGTTTATCGACTATACGGTCGGGGTGTGTCACGGCATTTCTCAGTTGTAAAATCGTTCCCACCTCCAGTTTGACGTCGACAACTGACGAACACGTGGCGCATTCTTGTAGGCTTGAACGTAGACAGTTAGGTTGTCACTGATCTATACACTTCCCCACTACAGTTCAACGGCTTTCAAGTCGTTGGTCCTAATTGTCCCAAAACAATTGGATGGCCAATTTCGGTCAAGATGTTCACATAACTTGCTGTGAACACGCGTACCAACGTCACGCTCGTACAAGTGAAACGTAGGCTAAGTAGGGCAGTTCATGTTAACTGCGTGCTGTTTGTGCTTCTCGAGTGGTAGTGAAACCACATGCGCGAGTTTCCCATAAAGTGCAATCTACTAAAGTATTTCCCAAAGCAATTACTGTGCAGTCCCAGAGGTGTTCGTTTTTCTTAACATGTTCACAGTCGAGACTATAACAAATTACCCTCCGTATTACTTCTCTATCGTTCTTTGTTTTTTGCAGCCCTTCTTTTGCAGCCCTCCCTCAGACATTGTGTTGCAACATGTTAACCGACTGCCAAATAAATTCCAAAAAATCCACAGGATAGATTCAATATTTGGACGTTAGCATCTTCACGCTGGGCCATCATAAATGACAGCAAGATAAATCTATACAGTTGGGGAGCTTTACGAAGTAATTAGACTTCATCAAGTCGGCACTGTAATCTTAGGGTTAGCCCAAAAGTTCCACGGAAAGTAGAGCGAAACCGCCATCGGTACAGATGTTCAACGTCAGAGGAATGGAGGTTCACAGAGAACAACGTAAAAACTAAAAATTTCAATCGAACGAACAATCAACGAAATCCAGTTCCGCACATTACCTTGGTCCCATAGGTCGCCTGTGCTTTCAGTCAGAGGAAATCAGCCTGTCAGTGGCACCTCACATTATGTCTACCGACTAATATGTAACTGGGGTGAAAGTTACATAGGCAAACCCGTCAGGCGCTTGGTCTCCAGAGTGAAAAAAACATTTGCCCAAACGGCTGCAGAAGTCTGTATTACTGGAGCACGGCAATATCGTTGAATAGGTAAACACACAAGGTACATAGTCGCTAAACACGTCCTGACCACCGGTCACGTAAAACTCCCAGCTTGCATACTGAGAGTCCTATTACATCATTGTAATCCAAGACTCTTGTGATTTGCTGAGACGGTCCCAATCAATCGACTTAAGCTTGGTTTGTATGTTTGGGAAAGACTGTTCGTGGACTTAATCCTGTCCGGGACTTTCTTAACTCTTTCTTGACCCATCGATTGTCCATCGGTCCAATCCCCTAACTGTTTGGTGTTAAAAACTGATTGATTTTATTTTGAGTCTGTTATTGACCACTCAATACAAAATGCCTGAATCTAGCACTTTTCGTGTCCTAAAGTTCCTAAAGTTCTGAGCGCAGCCAACTGTTTTAAATTCCGTAAAGCTTGATCGCAATCTGCATTCTTCAAACTTTTGAACTGGATCTATTAGTCTGAATGTCATGACTGTCCTCTAAGTAGAATCCAGTCATCCGACAGGACATTATACGAGCTGAGACGTGATCTGGATAACAACTTTTCTTAAAGATATACTCAAAAGGCACGCTGCACATGATGTCGTGTGGCATTTGCAGTGATTGAAAACTGGTTGGTCATCTGTCCACCAGCATGTATATAGAGGAGAACTGCACAGTTATGACCTTCTAGTAATGAACAGTGAATGTTGACCATGAGGGAAAAGCTCTAAGTTTTTTTTCTAGCTCCGAATGTTTCTACAACCAATCAAGCAATCGTATAAAATAATTTTAGTATGTTTTTTCATAGCTAGTGAACCAACTGTTTCACTTTGACTTGTCTGCTGCATTCCGTTACCCCCTGACATGAAATCTTAGGCCGGTCAGGTGGGGTGTCTTCCTAAGAATGTTACGCTTCTTTTCGGTATTGTTGTTGTCTCCGGCCGGTCGCCCAGCAGGTCAGAAAGGGTGAAGGATGTTAGTCCATGAATGGGTACGTCCCATGAGAATAGAACAAACACGCTGGCTTATGGAATAGGTTGTAACCTTATCCGCAATATGCACATGCGTACAACGAGAGAAAAGGTAACAGTTGGACTTCCATCGAATGCTTGAAGTTTGGTTGCGTCAATCTTCTTATCCTGACAAGCCGATGGGTACTCAGATCTGTCACCACGGAAGTTTGCATAAAATAGATCCACTGGAGCCGTTTTAGCATTGATAAACATAGTACTGCATAAGTGAATATATTTGAGCAACTGTCCATTCGTTCATCTTGAATCCAAACTTGGACATATTTCAAACGGTTCGGTATAAGTGGATGCTTTCGGGAGGACTTAGTTTAAACGTGTCGAAAAAAGGAAAAATCACGATTCATCACAGCATTTGACTAAAATCTGATGATTTTGAAGGATGAAATATCCAATGCTTCACAGGGTTCGCGGAGCAATATACAATTCACTTTCCTCTTCACTAACAACATTGCACGCACACCACCTTACCTTACGGACGCTAAGAATACCGAGAGTGTAGAGGAGAGCCGCAAGATCTATCGAAGTGAGTGCATGACTGGTGCTGTGTTGTTAGCATGAGGCACAGTTCCTCAGATATTATGATCCCGTCCCGTAAGGGTGCTTAGGTTATGTCTTGTTTTTTTTTAAAAATAATACCTCAATTCCTGTCAACCGTTACCATTCAAGTAACCTTACGGAATCAGGCTAGTCAGAGTTTAAGGTAACCCTGGCGTAACAACAGACTCAGCTTATGGAAATTAGAAGGAGAAAGGTAGAAAAGAACAAATTCCATCTACCCTGTCGGTTTCTGTGAAGTGAGAGCGGAATACACACGTACCAGTGATGGTGGTGAAAACCGTCCTGGACATTGGTGTTCCCATCAGTAATCGCTCTCAATCTGTCTGAATGCATTTCTGTGATTCAGGTCCATTGGGAAAAGTATGATAAGAGGGAATCCCCAAATTCGTCCCACCAGTTAGGTAATCCTGGTATCTGTGTAAATTGATCTTAAAGACTACGGAGAGCCTGTCATACTAACTACGATCACGTGTTACACCATCGATAGGTGACACTTTATACCGTAAATGAATTTGTGGAGCTGAAGATGTCGAAGCAACTGGGATGCCATAGAAGTGATAACTCGTAATATACGACCTGATCGAGACGAACACATCGCCGTCGTCTGAGGCCCAAGTGGCTACAGAACGCAGGCGCAGGAGCATGACGTATGCGCATTGTGAGCAATGGATTCAGAAATTGCTGAATTAGCTACGCAAACAGTATATAAGTTAGACTAGGGGGGACTCATTAACGCCGCTTTCTACTACCTCGATCTAGTGGCCACTGACGTAAATCGTTTGCATCAGTCGAAGTACTCAATCTCAGTGGGCCCTTCCTGACTACCTTAAATAACCTTCTCAACAGAAGAAATGATGGGAATGATGTATGCACCTAGGCCCGCTACCAGCTCTCGTTTATCTGTTTGGGTCAGATATCCTTCTATTATGTCAAATAATCTCAGGAGACAACCGCACATTATGAGAAACCTCAATGTGGTTATCTTTGAGAATATCCCTGCTGACCTTTCCACATGCTGAATCCAGTCCAAGAGTTCAAAAGCGCAACTCACCGACATTCCATTGGAGAACGTTGGTCCCACGGCGCACTACTACACTTTTAGTCGACGTTTCTCACGCAACTAGGTTCGTTGAGCATATTCGTCTGCTATACTCGCAGTTGTTCGTGAAAGTGTCTCCTGATGCTGGTTTCATAATACCCTGGCTTCATTTTTCAACGAAGTGGACGAACTTCGAAAGATTTTCCCCCGCGAAACCCACTTATAATAGACATTTCGGGGGCTTTGTCTAAAGAGGAAATGTGGGATGACGAATTGCGTATTCTTCATATGACAGTTTCATAGTGATAGGCAACTCGACAACGAAGGTGGTATGCCAGTTAATTTGGACTAGTGTTCAAACACCTCATGTGCATATGACCGCATGTCTCTAGATCTTCTTAAATCAGTCTGACAACTAGTTGACTCCATCCAACACTATTCGATTATTTAATATGACATACAACTCGCCCCCACACATAGGGAGGTCGACGTAGTCCCACACAAATTCACGCAAAATATCATATTTGGAAAGTAATCCAACTTTACACATTAAAGTGCTTAAGCACTCTCTTCCTCTGGGGAACACTGAGGAAGTAATGCAAGGTGGACTACTTGAGTTTGTCCAGGTTCACAGTAAGTGGTGAATAGGTGCAAAGCAGTCCTTATTTCGCTCTTATGAACGAATTCGTTGTGGTAGACAACCTTAGAGTCATTTCTGCATTTGGTCAGTGTAATTATGGTACAACTGAATTGATTTGTAAGGGTCTGCCGAAAAATGAACTTAAAGACCCATCAGCCGATGAAATGCACAGCCGTAGAGACACGCACAACAAGGCTCAATTGCCCCAGTCAGTCTAGATCATCACTTACAGGTCAGCAATGAGGAAATCTTCGACGTTGTGAGCATGCGATTCCAACAACGTCCACGACAGGAAAAAATCCGAAGTGATCAAAAAATGAAATTGAAGGTAGGGTTTTACGATCTTCCACGAAGACGTGGGGCAACGCGTAGCGATAAACCAATGATCCCAAATATTCAAAACAAAATTGGATCGTAATGCCACGGTACTCTTGAACAAATTATCAAAGTGAATATTTAGACAACCTCAACAGTTTCGATCGACAGATCGTTTCCGGGTAATAGGTTACAATTTGCTGTTGAACGGGCTAAATGTGAACTATAATCACATATCAAGGCATTCATACCCAAAAGAGCTCTTCCGAGCAGTCAACAGGTTCAAAACAATGGGGATGAGCCGAGCTCCAAAAAATGGGGTGCACGCACCACTCAAATAAAGTACAATGACCGACAACTGGCTATTCGCACAACCATCAAGTTGACGTGACAAAACAAAATCGTCTAGGTCGAGGTCCAATTAACGTCCAGAAACATGGGAGGTTGATTGCAGAGGGGTGAATATTTAGGGGAATTGGGTTTGGTCTGATTTTCACATGATTGTAGTTCAAAATTTCGATACACCGGACCACAAAATCCGAACACGACCGAAGTTTGCTCGCAGAGTGGCGGTTCCACTCAGCTCTGGTTCCCAACCAAACTAGTCACTAGGGCGCGACACCAATCTCAATGACTATTATGCAGTGAAAGCCTTCCACTATGACTCTGACTTCTTGAGCTCCTTGAATGTCCGACATTGAAGAGATCGTTTAGGCACAAGCCGTTCTTCATGACTCACACCTTGCACTCTCAATACGGACTAGGTGTCAGCTGCACTCATCCCGTGTACGTCACTTCTTCCTCCAAAAGGCACAGACGTCTGATATTTTGCTTTACTACACCGGACTTAGTCCTCACCAAGGCAATCCGCACTAAACCGTCCTTGTCAGCATCACAATTAACTACCACACCTAAAGGCTACGTATTTCTTGGTAAGGGTTCTGAAGTTATCAATACGACGTCTCCCGGACGGAAATTGCGTGGCATTACGATCCAATCTTGTTTTGAATATTTGGGGGTCGTTGGTTTGTCGCTACGCGTTGCTCAGCATCTTCGTGGAAGATCGTACAGGGGTTACATTAAAATGTTTAGCGTGAATCAGGAACCACACTAAATGGACTGAACTTGCATTTGTTGAGTGCGTCCCGTAAAGCAATCACATCACGTCCGCTGTAAGAGATGACCGGTTTTGCTATCAATGCGGACTAGTTCAAAAGCTGCGGACGAAACTTAAACACTTTTACAGCGAAGTTGCAGCACATGCCGGCGGAAAGATTGACAGTCCACAACTTCGAACCTCCGGTACAGGTGGATTGTACTCTGGGTATGCGGTAGGTCGGTGTACACAACCACCTGTTACGACAGATTTTTGCACACGTAAGTACAGTTTAACTGAATTATCCCAAATATTGCTGTTATCAGTCTGGATGGAAATAGAGAGCCCACTAGATCACGGATTAGCCAGCCCCAGTTTCATAACCGCAGCCGCCCTGATATGTTGTTCGAGTGAAACAAACCGTCAACGGTGTTTTTTACTCCTTCTCTTTCAGCTGATCATTTGTCGTAACTCAGGAAGTGGCTCGCAATCACAAACATCTTCCAGGTTGTGAGTGGAGATGACAGAAATTTGTCGATCATTAGTGTTATTTTCAGAGATCTCTCAAGTACTGGAGAGGCTAATGAATCATCCCTCCGGAGCAAGATGACAAACTTCGAATTCATTACTGTAAACCAAAATGGCTCCCGTAAAAGATACTCATACGTCACCAGTCTGTTGACTGCTCATGATTTGTGGACAAAGGTCGTCGACACTGGACAAGCCGTTGGTCAAAACTACCATATTTTTTTAACGTTTCTAATGGAGGTGACCATTCTATCCTGTTACGTCAACTCCGCAATCAATCTCGAACTGTATTTACTTCAGTGGTCTAAGGGTTGTATACCTGAACATAGATTCACCGCCAAGATGGATAGATTGTAGCCACAATGGTACCCTACCAGTAACAGCATACCTCAGCGATCCATTTTAGAGCAACTGTTGCTCATTCTTTCCTTTATTGGATTTCCTAACACTGTCAAGTTACAAACGCTATAGTACGTCGAGAACACGAAACTGGTGAGATATTGTCCGAAGTTTGTGGAACCCCTACAAAACCAGTGACCCATGGAAGATAGCCTGTCGTTCAACACCCACAAATACACATTCGTTATCGCCTTTTCTATGGTAAACTGACGGTATTCATATGTGGAACATAACTAAGTTCCTGTGTTACTGGCTTTCATGTCTGCCTACAAAATGTGCTGCAGCAGAAGGGAAAAGCACCTCTTCAGAAGAATTTGTGGAACCGTCCACTCTGAAGTGTTTACCATTATGTTCCCTCAATAATCTGCCCACACCTGGAAACAAACACACGGACCTGTTGTCCGTATCTTAGAAAAGTTTGTTATTTATTAGATATGTGCAGAGAAGGGCCACTAGAAGACTGACGGGGATCAGAAAAGTCCTCTACCCAGAAAAACTGGCAGAATTTGGTCAGTTCTCAATAAACTACGGATAGTTCAGGGAAGACCTAATTTTTACCTACAAACAACCTCACATCTCAGATCATCTATCGACACGTCTCCCACTAAACAAAGATGAGTATTCCTTGAAACCGGGCTACGGAATAAGAAGATTATCTTGTAAGTTGAATTGTTTTCACCGTTGTGGTCTGTACACACAGGAACACACTGCTCAACTGTGTGGTGCCGATTCGGTTGAGAGTCTCAAAATTTCATCCGATGGACACATGTGTAGTAGAAACCTACATCACAAGTTCCCTAAACACCCTTCTGGCTCATTCTCACAAGTCATTAACTGGGCATCTCTGACGCAGTATAATTTCACTGCTCGTTACTAATGGGCTTGCATGTCAACACCCTCATTGAGGTTCTCTTTTCTACACTTCCTGTTGACCTACAACTCTTCCAACACAATTATTCCTTGCCTGACACACGAACTGGAACGTAAAAGCTAAGATTTACCCCCTCCCCAATACTAGCTTATAATAAGCTGAGCAGTAGGTCCACAAAATACAATTCTTTTATTTCGTCAAATTGTATGGGCTTCACTAGCAGCAAATAGCTTTTGTTGAGTCCACATACACAGATCCTTAAGAAACACAATTTCCGTTGATTGTTTGGTTAAATGGTGTCGGCAAGGTGACAGGTGCATGACAGATACTGATTATTGTGCAACGTGATGATTCAGTCAGACCAACTGAGTGACACAATCGCAGTTTGCTGACAGCTAAGTCAAATATCGGTGGAGTCCTGCAGACACGCACACTTTGATGTGCTTGTGTTTATGTGGAAAACTGTTTTAGTTGATACCACTACCTGTCCATTGCATCGCAAGCGCGCCGAATCTTTTTAGCCACAAACAATAATCACTCCTTTATACATTTTTTCATAATACCAGTGTTTGCCTTACTGTGGTGTGTAACAGATAGTGTGCTTTTGGGTGGGAAAGGGGGACCTTGCACTTTGCTAGTAGGAAATTGCACACTTAGAACAGCCAGGCATTCTGAACATAAGGATCAGTGTGTTGTGTCCGGTTGGTTGTTGATGCAACAGGTCGTGTGACTGTGTTCGTGGTGGGTAGCATTGCCAGTCCACTTGACAGACCGATAAACCGATTGTTTATCTTCAATCTGGTGCCCAGCAAAATTTTCAATCACAGAAGCCGACGTGGAATGAAACATTTGGTACAACCCACTCATGTAACACATCAAACACAAACAACTTGAATTTGCAATTATTCTGCAAGAAGCAGACCAGTGTTATGGAGAACAGAGCATCGAAGGAGAAAGGTGCATTCTACACAAACGGTAACCAAAACACAATCGTACAATTTGAGTATCAATTGAATGCTTGTGTTCATCTCGTCCAGTGGTAACCGAAAAGAAGTGTTTCTCTGGGTCCCGTCCATGGATTAGCACATACATTTCAGGCGAATGCTCGTAAAGTAATTTTGTCAGTTTTTTCCTCATAACAGGCTTATCCCAAACCTCTATGTACTACTCGGAATGGCTTTCGAATAGTTGTCGGAATCGTATTTGAATTGAAACTTCGCCGGTAAGTAATAAGAAGACGATCTCGGACTGGTTCTAACAAACCGTTTTTATTCACGATACAAGAATCCGCATTTATAGATGTACGTCAGTACCCAAAAAATCAATCTGGGATTGGCTGATCTAAATGGCGTACGCATAGCAATAAGCTGACTGATGAAATACGTAACAAGGTACCTCGCGAATAACGAACGATGTAACATTGAAGCTGTTCATCCGATCCTCATGTGATACCTGAACACAACGTTTAGACCGGTCCCTAGATGGATCGTCTGTTATGTCGTGGGTTGGGTAAGCGGTGACTCCAGTAGATTCTCGCCACACTCTCCTTTGTAAGCTATTAATAGAAAGGGATTAGTGTTGCCAAGTGCTAACTATCTAGTATTTATCGGAGTTCGTGTTAAACAGATTCTTTGAGATGCCTCATTACTAACTTCTAGTATACAATCATAACCACAAAGTTTCTTTAGTCAAGCATACGAAACTAACAAGAATTGTTGCAAATGTCAATTTCTCGTGGAGTCTGAAGAAAGTTGACATATTTGACCATAATTCACACAACACTGAAACGGATATTTAACTATGCCGTACTACCTAAATTAGACTACTCCTATCTCAACCAAGTGTCCTTGTCAAGTTTTTGTTATCTATCAGTGTACTGTTCTACACCGCGATCTTACTTCCATCTGCTACTGGTGTGATGTGAGTGCTACTGTTCACGACTCCACGAACATTTCACAGAATCCGGTAGGAACGGAACAAACTGAACATCGATACCATAACGTAGAGTGAATAGCACACTGGTTTTATCATCATTCTGGATGGGGACCATTGACTAAAACAGCTACTCTCAAACAATAACGAGTTGTTCCAATAGATAATGACAATGGACACAGATAAAACCGATTAGCAACTTGAATTTGACTGATTGCAATTGAACACCATTCAAATTTGCTCACGTAGAATCCCCAGTTAACTCCATTCGAACGAAGACTCTAAACTCGAGCCTCATTGAACGGTATTAATAAATAAAAACCACCCAATGTTGGCTACAATAGTGTGGTTGTGCCTGTTTTGTGACCTGTAATAACAGCGTTCCGCACGATTGCTCCACAGGCACGAGGATCGGAAAAGAAATCTCGTTCTGAACAAGGTGGTGATCAGGCAATCCGAAGTTTATTTGCAATCAAATGTATATGGTCATCCGACAGATTTCGATTGTGCACTGGTCAATACACTGGCATCCTAAAACTCGATGGTGGCTTGGAAGATATTCGAGATCACTGCAACATAAGTGTTATGAGTTAAAGCCGCAACCTAGTTACATGGAGAACACACGTAAAAAGCTAGCTTTAAAGTCACTACGCCACGGAATTATTCACTTTTCTTGTTCTTCAGACAACAATGACCAGGACAAAAACGTGAGCCTCTGCAATCCTCCGTGTGATGAGCTATGCACTCATCAAAGCCACTGGTTCGATTGCTGGCCTGTAGAAAGCCTCTGAACTAAGCTACGAGTAGATACTTGAGGATGTGACTGCGAGAGAAATGTTACGTTATTCATCTCTTACGTTCACGCCCTTTTTAGCTCAAAAACTTCCCGTCTTCTACTGTAAGAGCAGATTTCGGGGGTCTGCGCATTAACGTCACAGCCATTGGTTCCCGCCTCTCTCAATCACACACACTTCGCAGGCTCATCTTCGGGAATTGGACAGAATGAACTCTGCTCTATCAACTTCTGTCAGCCCAGTCACTGAAACATCGTTGTCAAATCATCATGCCGAATTCAATCCGCCATATACAACTTACACTAGATAATGAGACAGACTAGATCAGTGACTTGAGTATACTCCGTCAGTCTTCAGAAGCGCAACCCACTTCCAGTTTTCAATTTACACTAGATGCGCTCAGAAGTGTTCAGAACAACGTGGAAGCGTCTTTTCCAAAGAGTCAGTTATATGGTTCTTTTAGAAAGTCTAACGCGGTTTCTCTATAAGAAGCCCCGAACACAAGGGTCTTTCTCAGTGGCGAACGCTTTTCACGGTAGCGGTACTGTCACTCTTATCGCCTTATGACAAAGGAGAAACACGTAACCTCAACAAGAAATGAACAGTTTGATTGTGAGCTCTGAGTTCTTATTGTAAACAATATAACGAGTCTAAACATTACATCGCTGGATCCAGTTCTTGATGTTTCAACTTTATATGTTGGCTTTCGTTCGAGTTTGTCATGGCGGAGCGGAAACCACCGCTATGGTTAGTTTTAAACTCAAGAATGGTCAAGAAAAGCCACAATTTAGCCAATAAGAAAAAAGTTCGTTTGCCAGTTATTTTCGTCCAAACATCCTCTTTTGGAACACGAAGCATTACAGACACCCATGGAATAAAACAACTCAGACCAATTTATACAAAGCATACAAACGACAGAGTCTTTTTTTATATACGTTGCATCAGTTTCTTAATTCTAGGTTCAGTTGTAGAAAGCACACGTCTAGGATTCTAAGTGATACTGAAGTGAAGAAAGCGCGTTTGAAAAATACATCAGTTTATGGAAATATTTCTCTGCAATGTCTGAGAAACATTGCAACGCTTTTTAAAAAAATTCGTAGCTCGAGAAGGCTTCAAAGATACTATTGCAACTGGACGTAGTTTGAATTTCGACCAATAGACAAGGGTCCCTAAGTGGGAGCCTGTGACCTGATCCCTTTATGTGCTGTAACTATGGTCACCAAATTGGCATGTTTCCATATCTCCTAACTGCCGCTTGTGTGTTCCCCGTAGCTTTAGCCACATCTGTTTGTCTGATCCTTGAAGCCACTTTCTGTGTTGTGTTGGTGTTTCGCTTTCATGTTTAAAACGTTAAAAAAACCCTAAACTGACTTAACCGCCAATCGCAGGTGTACATTTGTTCAGGCAGAGTTGTCACTTGTATGGACGAATACAGAGCAGAAGAATAATTTGCAACTGTAGACAAGATCTTTCCGTAAAACTGGACATTGAATTAAAGCAATTAAAACAGGCCATACGGGACCACTTTTCTTGTGCTAGTGGAATAACTTTACCTGCCCTCAGCAGCGAATGCTGAATTGTACGCAAGGATGGGAGCCATTGTTTGGTTTACCATCTTCTGTCTGTTCAGAGAATGCTTTAAATGTTTGCTGTCATCATGAGCTGGAAATCTTTAGTTGCAACGAAGCAGTGTTGCTTCAAAAAGTAGGTGTTTATTTGGTCAAAATTCTCCGACTAAGGCGTATTTACTGAACAGGCTAATAGTCCTGTCAACTGACAGCACCCCTACCGCAAATAATTTCGGCATTCACCGTTGCTGGCTCTTGGAAAGGAGCATTTCACCTTATGTCCCATATGTTCGTCAACCCCAGTAGCCATCGGTTAATCTTATTTGTGTAATCAGTTAGTGGAAACGTGTATTGACAAGGCTAAGAGCACCAGGATGTTACGGGAATTAAACTAACAGACAGACTATCATTCTGACACTTGGTTGTAGATCGTAGGTTCGTTACCCTGGTGCGCGTGATACTAATGAGTTCTGATTAGGTTGGAACAGTTGACAATGCCTCCACTGTTAGTCTCTGAGATCAATATCGCACGAGAAACGAAAATAAAGCATCTAACAACGCTGAATGATCGTTCTATGAGGATAGGTTACTTAAATTTCTGTAACCTCTAACATGCATGGCCACATCTCAGCCCATGTACTGCTAGGAAGTCGTCAATAGTGCTCATTCAGTTGATGATCGATTAAAACAATTTTTAAAGCATAACATGAAAAGCGAACACCTGGTTATTTCTGATTATCCCAGACAGGAACGGATCGAGCTATTGAGTGTGGGTTTGAGTCCGAACACCATGACCTGCAACTTGTTCACATGGGAATAATCTGTAAACATGTCGTCACTGCAGATAAACCAGGTATTGCGTAGTGGTTTCTAATCCTGATGAGGATGCTTGCATGTATGTTTTAAATTTTCGCCGAATTCGATGGGGGGAATTCTAGTGAAAAGGGTGAGGGAATTGTGACAAATATTAGCGTCATTAACCTTGCCTTAATACAAAGGCGAAGGGACATGCTAAAGTGCCCGAGACATGTTACTGTACTCACAGGTAGTTAGTCCTCAGTGTACAGATGTGTAAGATGTTTAGTTGTCATCGACTGAAAAGTCCGTGACGAGCCATCATTTGAGATAGAGAGGCATTACTTTACTGCATGCTAATTTTGTGGCCGTGGTGGACAGTCGTTCGCAGTCGGTCCTACGGTTGTCATTGTGTTTAGTGTAGTGGGTTTAAATGTGGCTACCATAACGTTTTTACATAAATCCTGATGCATGACCTCTAGGAGATTCAATTAATTTTTGGATCAATACAAGTTTACTGATCACTCGTATGTGTCCCACTAATCCAGATTGCAGTTGATGTCCTCTGATTACTCTAACTAAAGAATTAATCTAGACACAGAAACGGCATATCCGTTAAACTCAATACCGACTTTCTCGTCTCAGTAGTTATAAATTTTCAGTAATGAAATCTAACAGGCATTAGTTTTTTTGACTACGAGGATCTGCTCATCGAGAATTGGGCCAGAACACATTTCATCTTCACGCAAGTGCAAATCGAGCTTTATCATTTTGCCAACAGTACATCTAAAGGGCTAACGTCAATCCAAGAGAAATTGCCACCTACCACGTGGAACACAATGGGCTTGTTTCGCAGCCATTGGGCCGAAGAAGTCAGCCCGTTTCCCCATCAGACTGACGGTTGTGTTCGCGAATCTGAAGCAGCTGACTTGTATGTTAAACATGGGGAATAGTTTATACATTTGTCCGTCGAATCCCACGGATCCCTATTATCCATTACCTTGGCAACCGAATCCTCAATCTAGTCTTGCAGAAACCATCGTCGCCTGACCCACCCACCCACCCCTAAAAGGACAACGCGCTGTAAAAACTATCCCCAACAATGGCGGTGGTGATATGGACGCATGTCGCCAAAGTCCCAGTGATGTGTTTAGTTGTTAGTTTGGTGGTGCATCTATATATGTGCATGCATGTGTGTGTGCGTATTCGTTCAGCCAAAGTTGATCACCTGCTGTGTCAAAAACAAGTTGTTAACCGACCTGTTTCATTGGTCTTGTTGCTGATTTTGCCAACCATGATGTGTGCCTGTGTGTATGCGCGTCGACTTGTGTTATTCTAATTGTTGCTGTGTTACTGTTGCCAACTGTTCCGGTAGTTTTCTCTCTGTTCTACTACAAGCACCACATAGACTAAACAAACTTTGAACTTTGTGCGCGAAGAAAACGCATACAGCAGCATTTGTTCGCCTCTTCCATAGAATCCTGTCTGTTTATGTATGGGCGCTATGTGTTTGGCGCATTATATGTACTTGCTTGTAACTTTTCCTCGGCGTATAATCCGTTTTTCCCAACACTCAAGCGTGTGCGGCTCATGACGCGATTGTGTCACCTTGACTAGCCGAGTAGACAAACGTGTAACGTCTCTCTGTAGATGCGTGCATACGTGTGTGTAAGGTCAACTGAGGAGAGGGGTGGTGGTAACAACTTTGGACATGTATGCAATGGGGTGATGTGAAAGGGAAATGGAACAGGGCAAAAACAACGTTTGCTCGGCTGCCAACTTGCAGACAAATGGTCGATCCTTTGAACAAATAATCGTGTCCGGCATTGAGGGAACAGCTGACGTACCGTTGCAACTAGCATGATCAGGTTTGGAAATGAATGAGTATTAGCCTCCTTGTACTGATTATGGCTCAACTTAAGCATACCTTGTCTGCTGCAGAGTTCATCTTAAATGAAATGATCCGCCAAATTTAGATCGTTCTCAAGCCAGCACTGGAGAGGGTGAAAATGGGGAATTCAATACTACGGATATGAGTCAATCCGCGTAGAGTCCATTGTTATTAACGTGTTATCATCATTATTGTTATTCACAGTTGTTGCACTGCCATCACCACATTAACGGTGTATGAGTGACGTAGTATATCGGCGCGAAATATTCATTAAACTATTAATATTCTCTCCGTGATTCAAATAAAACTATATATGAATAAAATTGTGTGCAATGTGGAGATGTAGCTGATTGATGTCGAGACAGCTGCCTATCACTTGGCTGACGGTCTCTAACACCAACTGACTACAAAATCCTCCCAACCGTAACGTGCGACTGTATGTTGCCAAGCTGGTTGGTTTCAGTCTATGAACAGAAGAAATCGCAGAAGCTAACGAATGCAATATCAACTCCTCTTCGTTGAAGGTGAATATTTTAACAGTTATCTGAAGAAGGAAATTTCCCGCACGAAATTCACTTTAGTGTTGATCGGAAAATGAAATACCTTCTCTTCAGAAGCGTAGTAGAAGTTATCGGTGGTTGTCAAGTCCAGGTTTACACAAAAACGTACCACATTCTCTGCCGCCTCCTTGATCAATGTTATGGATGACAGCTTCAGAGTGCGACTCATCTGCATCAAATTACAACTTATATGGTTCCTGTCTCATTTCGAACCAGGCCTCCAATATACAAACTCAGTTTGCTTCATAAAATTGGGCGCACCGAAGTTCATTACAACCCAAACATTGTGAACGTTTTCGTTGTAATTCCACGACAGATTATGGGAATCGACTCGGGATCGTAGCGCCCACGATCCATGTGGCATCAGCAGATTGCAATCGGCATTACAGTCATCTTGACACATACCACTCTGCAAATTCACACGGAATCACAAACGTTTATAGCCATGGGGAGGCATGAATCCGCAAAATCGATTGACCGATGAAATGGCGTCCATCTGTAGTAGTCCTTGAGAGGTTGACTCCTGTAAGTATCGAGCAGATTCGCTTGAGATTTGGTATTCGACACCAATTCAACAAAAGTAAACAAACTAACGGCTATGCTTTGTTACAACTACTGTCCATAGACCAAGTGAATGAGAACGATTTTTGTTGACCTATTTTACAGCACTGAAGCTTGATCCTTGCTAACAAGAGTGCTCAATCAAACATCTTCGTGTGTACGTGATGAAACAGCACAGTGTGCTGTGAGATCTTCCACATACAGATCGTCAATCACGTTTATTTAAGTACTTTTTCTTCCCAAATGGACAAAACCTTCGCCAGTGTCTAAGTCTTCCGCATTTGTAACAGATATCACCACGGTACCCCTCCTCCATCACCTTCAAAACCACCAGTCCCTGAGTCACCCTTTGCACCGCGCTTCGAAGGTCATTCAGTTTACTTGGCTCGCTTGTGTCCAACTCGTTGACATTCGTAGAATTTTCTGTCAACGTCTGTCGAGGTGCATAGGTCAACTGTTCCATTGGCATTGGATGTTCGATGAGAGTAACCCTAAGCTGATCCCGGCAACTGATCTGTCGGCATGTGCTGTTCTGAGTCCTCGACCAGATGTGGCAGGGCTTTTGACAACACTTCCCCCAAGGACACGGCGTAACCAAGAACGCCGTCTCCTGGCCTAAACTGGAACTCCTTGAACTGCCGCATTGTTTCATGGCAGTTGGCAGGACTGTGGAACTCGGCGATCATCTCCGATTTCGCAGCGGTCTACTCAAACTTGGCAGAGCCCCTTCGTGCTGCATCCAGAACCCGCCTTCTCCCTGCCCTTGAACAACATCCGCAGGGCTGCCAGCTTCTCAATGTCGGTTTTGACTACAACCACCTCCGCCATGCCCCCGAAGTCCTCCAGGAAACGCCGGAAATCTTCATCCTCAAACGGCTGCGGCCACGGGATCTCCATCCTCCAACCCTGGTCACCACACCAATTGTTGTGAGCCAAGAATGCGGATGGTGCAAGGGTTGTTTATTCGGAAGACCAACACATGAGTTGTGCGTTCCAACAGGACCACAAACAAAAACACTCATCTGCGTACGTCACTGGTCTCAGAACGCCACGGTTGACATGTTGTGCCTATGTTCAGCTCCTTTATGTACCAATCACCATTTCATGCCATGTTGCATGCCAATGTTTCTTCTCGTATTTTTCCTGCTGCTGTTTCAATGTCAAAATTCACGCGTTCGCCTCACTACTGAATAGTAGTGGTGTGAATAGTATACAACGATCGCTCTTCCTCACCACGCTGGTTAACAAGTTGATAAAAAGTGATTAAATTCTAACAATTTTTCTGTAAGATCTGAGGTATTTCATGCTATCGTTAGGCAGGCCGCTCTAGTTGTGGACACTGACCTGGCGTTCTTTGACCGTAGTGCCACAACTCTAAGCGTCATAAATCACTTCTGAATATGATGGCCTTGTTAACGGGTCAAATCTATTTCGCCTTAGTATGTCTTTTTTCTGGCATAACCACAAACTGGTGTCAAAATTGACGCAGTTTGCTGCATTTTTGAGACAAGCGGGAGCAGCTCGTTCAAAATTGTTACCCAGATTAAGCGTCTTTTTAGAAGAAGCAGTCACCGACACCGATGCTATTTTTACACTTCAAAGATGAACCATATTAGGTGTGTGGACAGTACTGGATGTCGTTAGCTTGAGATGTGTTTCAATTCAACAGCACAAAAGTCGTTGCATTCTTGTCCAGGTTGAACAGTGTTAAGAGAGAAACTGGGCGCTGTAGAACCTACTCGATAGCTCCAACAACAACAACCGGACTAAAACGTTACTTTACAGAAATAATACTCACCTGTATGCTTGTTAGAATTCCCTACTTCAGTCAGAGCTCATCAAATGAAGTCAGTGTATAAATCTGCCAACTACGACACACGTGTACACATACAGAAGGAACTAATCACCCTAGGGTTCATAGTTTCGACATGCTTTCAGCTGAACGAAAGTATCGACTCTGAGAGGCAGTATGTGCGGTTGCAGAGAGGTCAGTCTGTGAACAAACGCTATTCTTGCAGGATGTATACTACGCCCATAACCAGAACCGGTTCTGGTATTGGTATGTTCGCTGGGCTTCGCATTTAGGTTGCAAACGTTTCATCACCAAGCGAGGTGATACCATCAGTGCGCGTTCTAGCGTATAGTTTTGAGTGCTGAAACACTTACGCACTGATGATGTCATCTCGCTTGGTGATGAAATGTTTGCAACCTAAATGCCAAGCTCGGCGAACATACCGATACCAAAACCATCAATCTGAACTAAGGGTAACACCACCAATGTTCCCAACTATTAGGACCAGTTCGATCACTACGCACGTTTCAACATAGCATTTCACATAACCAAAGCCCATTTGTTGTGAATGTTTTTGTCGACCCCAACTAACCAGACTTTGCATCGCGTATGTATCAGTTTTCAGGACAAAGCGAATTTCTGAAGAATACAGTAACCCAATTTAACAATCACTTTCAAAAACCTGCGTGCGCCTCGAAAACGCAACACCATTATAACTGTGGCACAGAGTTACGGTGAGAATGGTTAGATCATACATGTTGACAGGAAGTGACAGTACGGTCAAGGAACGTCAAGTCAATGTCCACAAGTAGCGCGGTGAGCCTAACGACAGCATGAAGTACCTCAGATTCCACAGGAAAGTTGTTAGACTTCAATCATATTTTGCCAATTTGTTAACCACTTTCCTTCATGGATGTATCTTTTTATTAACCGTCGTTTGGTGAAGAGTTGCGATAACACGCTGTGTTAGGGAAATTTTTTTACCCTATCCTTCTGCACTAATTGATGCTAGCTGCTTGGTAGCCCAGTGTTGCCTTTCGAACGGTTTGGTGTTTAACGATAAGTTTGTCGACAGCCTCTTGTTAACGGATGTGGAGCATGATGACCAAACCATCGGGACGCCAGAGCCAAGCGATGTGACCTGAAATGCCTGTACACTCCGTGTTAGGTAGCCTGGCTTCTGTTGCAGTGGTACGTCAGGGTCGTCCGGTAATCCGACCCGGTTAGGATCCCCGGTTTTGGGTTGGCCCTTTGGGAAAGCCTTCCAGTTGAAACTCCCGTGTAACGGTATGGAGACCGCATTTTGTGCGCCGGTCTACAGGTGCTGAATGATCGGTATAATGTGAATATGGTGGAAGACTTGCACGCAGAAGAATGCAGTTGTTTGTAGTGGTGAACGATTCGTAGTGTTGGTATAGTGTATTGCAAGAGCAATAAGGATTAATATCATAAACATCATCATAGACAGCAATACACCAGTGGTTCACACTAATGCTTAACTGCCACACAACCATGAAGAAACAGCAAACCCTATATAGAAAGAGAGAAGGAAAAAGAAGGGGACGGGAAGGGACCTAACTACTGAAAATGACTACGTCCCTATTCAAACAT
>QNGE01004464.1:34519-53665 GCA_008508345.1 Paragonimus westermani
AGGAAGAGATGCCAACCATCTTCCAACCCCCAACCTGGAGGACCAGGAGACTGTGGTTTGTCAGACCTACCTGTCAGACCTACCTGTTGGCCTGCCTGATATGAGTAACTCTGTCCAGTTTAGCCCAACAGGTCATCGAGATGTGCAAGCCGTCACACCGCGTCAAGGTCCAGTCTCACCTTGACGGAAGGATTAATATTCCACTTACTTAAGATATAAATAGTCAAGTTTTTCTCACAGAAATTATGACTAGGCGTCACAAAGATGGTAGTGTTACTAAGACAGCAACACAAAATGGAGTTCTCACGTGAGTCTATCTTTGTGTAAGCATTTGCTAAGCTAACCCGCGTGTCTGCAACATGCGGAAGTAACAGAAGCGTATAGGTGTATATATATGTATATGAAAAATACTTAATTGCGCAAGGATTTGATGAAATCATCATGGTCCGAGTTTTTAGTTCCAAAATCTTACCTAGTGCGTACAGCTTTTTGTGAAAACATGATAAAGACGATTGTAGTCTGACACTTTCGTCTGATTCATATCTTACTTCTTTGGTCGACCACGATTTGACCATCCTGTCTAGCTCCCATATCTCCGTTCACGCAGATATAGCTCATCCTACTCGAATGGACGAGCACGTAGATTATCGAAATCGTGGGAGCTGATTTTGTTCCGTAGAACTTGACATGTGTGACAGTTATGATGGTTACGACCACTGCCTCATTTTCACAGTCATCATTTAGCTGAGTTATCACACAGTGCATGCTCCCTGTCGGGTGTAGCTTCGCAAGCTGTGGTTTGTCACCTTATTTTGTTTGGTGTTTAGAACAGCAATGTGCAATCGTACAAAAGTTGAAGATACTAACCTTATTGCTTGCCTGTGTTAGCAAAAAAACGAAAGAAGATTGTGGTGATCATGGGGAAGATGATGAAGAAGAAGAAACCTTGTGTATGTTCTGTCATCACATTGGTGTGTTTTTAGATTGACATCATCACGTTAACCGCGGAACGTGTTATTTCCGAAAAAGAATTGTAATATATACGACATAACTCTTCAAGAAAACAAAACGCTTTTCACAAAGTACAAAAATGAGAATGAAACTTTAATGGGCACCAATTTTCAGATCACTTACAAGTGAATCATTCATCGGAGCCGATTTCATCAATGAGTGTAAGATAGGGACGTGTGTGGGATGACTAGCAAGTGGGAATTTTTAAATCGCTCAATGTTTCTAACAAAGATGAAGTTCCTAGTGGTATTCTTGTGTACCTGTTGAGTCAGTTCATGTATACGATTTTCCTCTAATTCCTTGCATCCACCCGATCATGTCGATCTTTAGTGAAATAGTACAAATTTTTAATATCAAAGCATAGCACAAACACCACAGTCAAATCAGAGAATATTTTTAAGAAGGTGGGAAAACAGTGTCAGAATGTACAATCAGGCTAGGGAAGAAACAGATTTTGTGTGAAGGGAGGTCTAAGTGAACGAATTTAAAAGAATTGTCAAGTTGACGAGATCTGAGAGCCTATGCTATTTCGTGGCACTGCTTATCAACAAATATTGTGCGGAAAGCAGGTGGGTATATATTGCGAATGAACGTTAGTGGACCTCATGGGCTCATTCACCGGCAGATTCGTGGTTCTTCGAAATAACCTGATTTGGAGTTCGCTGATATACAGTAAGATTCTGTCGAGTTTCTTTCAGCTGACAAAGATGACTGAGATATTAATCAAATGGAGAAATCTACCTCAAGCACCTCTGCCCAAAACTGAGTGACCTTGGAAAATGGATATATTTTTCATAAGTCAATGTGAAGTTGAAAGATTTTCAAAAATTGTTTTGTGAACTATTCACACATGTCGAAGTATTCAGGGCAAAGTTGGTGCAACCAGGAATCTTTGTGATACCCTACATTATGAATTATCTTACACGTTGTAGAATACTTCCAGGAAAGAAATTAGGCAAGAGATACTTTAGTCAGCGCGAAATAAATCCGTTCGTACCTACAAAGACAAGTTTAGCGACAATTCTTTGCCCGTGATGCAAACATAGAAAAAAAACGGACTATTTCGAACAGTGGTAGAAAATTTTCAGGTCAGTTTAAAGCGGAAATTACTGAATATCAATCTACTGACATGCTGAACAAAAAGTAAACAGAGGAAATCTGATCCAGTTTGTTAAACATTTGTAATTCGAACTTGTCCCAAAAGTTGGTCGCTGAAGTTCGAAACACCAAGTTAGTACTGTTTTAAAAAGAGAGCTCTCCAGCTGTCAAAGTAGGCTGATACAAACACTAGGATAAGCAGTCTCCGTTGGCTGCTCACAATAGTTATTGACTGTGTGTAACACTCCGTACTGCACGTTGTGTTGGGGTGTTATTCGTCAAGTAGTCGGAGAAAATGAGTATTGACAATCCTCACTCTCGGTGCCTTCTGAGTGTTTCAAGTAATGACGCATCGTACATTCAATCTTCTGTCAAACTCAGTGTTCTCACTTTCACTAGGGTTAGTGTAACGATCCACGTCTGATCGTTGAGTTACGCGTAACCTGAAAATGGATCCCCAAATTGAAAACAGTATTAGACCCAAAAGCTTCTATGGCACCATTAAAGAATGTGTACCAGTAAGTACAACAGTCAAACCCCAGTCATTCATGATGATAGCCTCGTTCAACAGGAGGTTGAGGACAGCTACCCGAGTTGCAGACGATTAATGACAGATTAGTTCAATAAAACAAAATGGGGTGGGTAGGATATAACGATCAAATGTCAGGCTAGTGACAAACACAGGGAAAGCAAATAGGGAAGACGAATGTTCTCACTTCAAAGAATAGCAACCCTAAGCCTAGTGATTCTTTCACCCTAGTATTTGCTGCAGGCTGACATTTCCGCTTGTTATTTATCATTTCCCGGCACGAATACAGCGTTCTATTTAAGCAATCATCAGTTTTCTCATCTGCACCTAGTTATACCACATTTTGCAGGAGAGAAATAATTATAATTAAACCCGATTAATTTGACTGATTCTTGGTTGTAACTCACGGAGTTGGTTGGAAGACACGATATGGATCAGCCGATGAAAAATCGGAGACCCTCCCCCTCCTAACTAAATATATATGCCAGTTGTCGATCTGGAGGTTTACTGAACGACGTAGAGTGGGTCGGCTGTTTGAGATTGGGGGAATAACTAGGGAAACATTTTTGAGGACAACAGAATAGCAAGTAGTTGGTCTGTATGATATCCGCACCAAATGTAGTACGAATGAAGTCGAATAGTTTGGGCGTCGTGTTTGACATGTTATTGATAAACAGATTGGGAATAACACAACGTTTCGAGCAAGTTGTAATACTTTACGTTTCAACCACCTCGGGTGGTCTTCCTCCTGGTTGAAACGTAAAGTATTACAACTTGCTCGAAACGTTGTGTTATTCCCAATCTGTTTATCAATAGTTGGTCTGTACTTTCAATTTGACCCTCTCTCACATTTGATCGCAGCGTTCGCATTCAGATAGACTTTCCAGCCAGCCTCTTTTGAAAAGAAGCACTAGACTCGAGTTTCGCTCTCATTAGAGCTCATCAGTAGTGCATATCCTTGCCATGGCCGGGATTTGAACTCCGGCCATTCCAATCATGAGGCCACCGTATTGACCGCTGTGTCATTGACCTTACATCAGGAATGACCGAATTATCAAATCTGTACGCTCAACCAATGTCGTGTGTGGGTAATGATCTGTATTTAACAGATTTACCTGTCGGACTTAAATATGTGTTCAGTTTGGCTACAGGTTGTATGCCGTAAGACTTGCTCACTTTCACTGGATTCCATGTTCCTTTTTAAAAGAAAGACATCAGATAAAAATTGTTGTCAACCCACGAACTGCGAATGAACTAACGACTGTAGGCTTGATTCATCGTGGCCTTGATACTGTCACCTTCCCAAGTCGTTAAAACCACAACTCACTTAGCAAGCTTGAAACAATTGGGGAAGGCGTCATCCCAGATTTTGACTAGAACATGCAACTGTTTATAGGAACACGGCTAACAACTGGTAGGATGTTAAGGGATGCTAAAGTCATTGCTTAAGTTGCATGCTTGAACAAAACTTTGTTCTCTCTAGACTCCAGTATACAAAAATTGATACAAGCAAGTAGAGGATGTACTGGATACAGACAAGTTGGTAAGGTGTATATGATAGGTAATCAACATTATGTTCTGGGCGCAAATGTTTGAATAATCCAATATCAGTCATCAAAGGAACGGAATAGGGTGTCAATTGGAGGGGCTCACAGATATGTGTGAGAGAGTGGTGAAACGTTTGTGAGCCTCAGTAAGTGCATTAGTTGGGAAGTTAAATTTATCTGACGGTTTATAAATACAGGGGGAACGTTCTCGAGTGTAAGAAAAAACTTGATATAAAGAAAAACACTATTGTACACCATACTAACATCGAACAAATAACCACAATGTACTGACCTACTGATAAACCCGATAAGCAAACAGATTGACCCTCACGGATACAGAAACTCGCAGACGTATTGCGGAAGATGATCCGGGGAATCTAGGATTCATTTGATAAGCTGCACTGGAGTTTGGGATAGGTAGCTTTTTCGAGACCGCCAATTGTTAGACTCGAAGAAGGTGAGACAGTTGGCATCGTTCAAGCGATACAGACCAGAATTGAGAAGTACACGAATCTTGCTCTCTACTTACGTACATGCACAGCTTCAAAGTATGGAGGATCTAGGTGATTCCTATCTAGTGTCACTGATTCCAAAATTTACTCATCTTAAAAGATATCAGCAGGTCTTTCCCAGTCCTCTCTCACCCGACCTCATTACTCTATCACATTGTACCGTTGAGAAAAAACGAACGATGCGATTCGCATGGAGTGCCTAGAAAATGGCAACGTTGTCACCTTCGTATGTTGGTACGGAGTTAGTCGTCGTTTGACAAAGAGTATTCCAATGACTCTACCATACAGACTGGTGACAAAATCTGCTATAAATTCTATTTTTAACTGTTGTCATACATTCTAAGCGTCAATCTTGAACGATGAGGCGTTTACTGTTTCACATTCTTCAGAAGCATATAGCCAGGGTGATCGCAAAGATTGTCCATGAGATTAAAGTCACGTGATAAAACAGATCAAGGTGACAGGTGCATTTTGTGAGACAAATAGAATCCCGTAGAAGACTATCTTGAAGGGCTGAAGCATAATCCTCTTGAAATGCTCAGTGATCTAGGTTTGAAAACGTTGGAGATAAGTGTGTTGTGGTTTGGACCACTGACGTTCCAAGTAAGTGTGACTAAATCCTTCCAGTCGATCGGGCAGCAGCCCACATAGGAAATGAAACACCGTCACCTTGTAATAGGCAAATGCGTATGCCTTGAAATAAGTATTCAACCTAGAATCACCACAAAATTTCCTCTCCACTCAACGCTCACATTTTAGTCGATCGCTAAATGTTTTGAACTTTTCAGTAAGCACGCCGAGCTGGATGAAACTATGTTGAATCTGGTAAACTCGTGAGAAGCGTATGTAATGTGGAATGACAAACAGTGAGTGAACGAATAACCGGTGAACCGATAAACACCGGGTGCATACGCCACACTCGTAAAAAGCTACAGTAAATGACTTATTCCGGTTGGAATGACAGAATATTCAGCTAACACATATGTAAAGGGCAGTACCTCGGACACACGAATCAAATGGGCACAGGATGAGCGTTGCTTGCGTCTGTCTGGGTACTGGTTATTGACATATATATATATATGTATATGTATATATATTGGCGGCAAATACATCGATGTACTGAATTTCATCTCACCGGTTTCCAACCCGACAGAATGCAGTGTATACTGATAAAACCAGAACCAATTTAATACCGTAATGTGTATGACTGCAACTAAACACACTTAGACTCTCAAAGACCAGCAAAACGATGGTAGTCGAATCTTCATTTTGAACCTATGTGTAATTTTATCAGTAGACAGTCGCTTTTGACGGATGTTGCATGACATTGGTAAATTTTATCCAGTATTTTTGTTCTGAGTCAACTGTGCGACATTGGTTTCAGTTACATCAAATGGTGAGCTGATGATTAACATGTATATCCATTGATATGTTGATACCACGTAAATCTCCAATACTTTAAACACATCTGAATACGCACATGAATCACATAAGTTTATCATGTCCTATCTCGGTTATTCAGCCGGACGAGTGCGGAAGAGTTTGTGGTACTAAACAGTAATGGAAGGACACTCAGTCTGTCCCTGATTTCCTGAAAATGAAGATCATCTTGTTTAGTTATTGTTTCTTTGTGATGATGGGCCTCTCGAGAAACAGTTGACGGCTCAACTTGCTCTCTAAAGTCGTATATCTAAGAGCAAGTTGTCAAAAACTAAAACCCTGTCTAGAAGAGCTCATTAAAAATTGCGTCTGTTGCATGATTTACTATCACAGAGTGTTTATGTTTCAGCCAGAAATGGCTACACATCAGCCCTCACAATATCGACCATCCAGGCGACTATCAGATACCAGCATATACGGCTTCCCCGATTGGTTTGTACTCCTAAACAGTTCGTTTGTCTCCCTCAGAAAAAGGACGATCGCTCTGCCTTCTTGTTGTCCACGTGTAGGGAGGGAGCTGTCTCACAAAGACTGACAGCATACCTAGACCGTTAAAGTTGTATGAAGGTCTCCCTTTTACTCAAAAACCATGATCCAGATTTACGAACTTACCAAAGTTTGCATCTTTTTTTCTGAGTGAGGAAACTACACCCAAAGTACTTTCGTTAACTATTTGGGCTTGGCACTGGCATCGGCCCAGCGTGGGATACGGGTCTGCCACCCACCTCCAGGTTTGTATTAAGATCGTCCAATAGCATCTGCCCTTTTCACGCTGTGGTCTTGATAATATGCATTTCACTCACCAGCAGCTCGAGTGAGTATTCGGGAAGTGACAATAATACACATTCCTAAGGATGACCCCGTAGTTTTATCGCGGTCACTTTTTCGGCGTAGTTCATCAGCACATAAAAGAAAATACGAGTGTCAACAACTTTCACTGAGCTGAACTAGTAGGATAGGAGAGGTATGCACTACGTGACGTAATACGACAAATATCACGTAAATTTTCCGTTTTCTCTTGGGGTGTGTATTGGCCACGCGAGGAGCAAATACCGAACTTATTGTCAGACACAAACTTAGTCTGAATACTGCAATGTCGAACTCGCTGAATACCTGTATTCAACGAAAATAGGAAGTGGCAAATGTCTGAGATCAACGATTCAGGAGTTCTTCACTTTACTTTGTTAAGTGAGCATTATGAGAACAGGCAGAGATGCACACAAACACTCGTGGGTATGACAGCACTTACTGTTCGAACTGTCAAGTCAACTTCACGTCAGTATATCGCTGTTAGTACCTGGCGGATAGAATATTCTGGTGTAAGATATCGTCTGCTATACACTATGTTGTTTCGGTAGTCTGCAAACAGTTTTAGATACCATCGTTTTCGCTATTCACCGTGGATTATTTCGGAGTACATGAGAAGTTTTGATCAAAATCATATAGTTTGTGCTCCTCGTGACATTACTGCTTCTGGCTACATGAGAGTATTCAAAAGACGAGAAGGAGTGTCGCAAATGGATGTTCTTCGAATGTTGGATCAGGCCACTGAAAAGAAAAGTGTGCCTACCACTCCGGTTTGATACTTCCACAGGATTCAAGAAGGCTCTACAGTAAGTCCAAGTAAGTGATCGCGTTTGACTGGACAACCAAGCCGGTAGTGCTACTGGCTAACCTTCAATCTACAGAATAATTACCGGTTGCGCTAACTTGGTCCGTGTTGTTTATACGGTGATTAAATGAGTTACCAGTCGGTGGTTGCCCTAACGGATGCTAATTGCAAGAAGTACATTAACTGGCAAACCATGACGTGGAAACGTGGCAATGAGAAATATGCAATCAGCCTGAAGAGTGGTACACGGTTTAATGGCCATATTGATGATGCAGTAAGTCTCTGTGAGTTAGCTGAAGGGAGTGGTTAATACAGTTCACAGTTGGAGCAGGTGTAATTACCATGCCGCCTTGTAACTTTTTAGACAGAGTTTCTCATCAGCATCACACACATGCAGCTCTGCGTGTTAAGTGGGAACAAATCACGAGATTCACAGTGGATGAAATGATCTGAACTCATCCATGTGTGAGCAGATGTGTTTTCAAGCTAACCTGAAACCATGCATATTCAACTGGGTTTACAATAGGACCTTTTTGGCAAATGCTGTTCAGAGTCGTGTTTCGCAAATTTTTGTTGTCAGGTGTGGGTTATGTTTTATTCAATACTAGACATGACATAACTGTCAGATAGTTAGTGTCAGGTACACCATTTTTATTGAAACATATGATAATTTAAAAGGGAACCAGTCTCCGAAATTGATCCGTAATTCGAATAAAACAACTGTTGATGGCACAGTTCCATGACGCTTATGATGACTGTGAAGAGTGTTAAGACTTAATGTTAGTGTGATTTCGATTACAACAGTCCTGAGGAAAGCCAGGCGAAGTGTTACGATTTGTCAGTTTCTACCAAACTGACTCTGCGGTCAACCATCAATTAAAATTATGTAAACCGTAACGAGAGCAGTGTAATGTCAGCAAACTTTAACGTAAAATTGATGGAACAGCCAAACGCAAATAGTAATTAGGGATTTATAAATGAATTACACCTGTCGCACCGACCTTACCTGGGTGTTTTTCTTTCTCAACAAAATTAGCCAAGGAATGCATTCACATCAAACGAAACATTTCCTCAGTGGGCCAGAAAAGGACTGGTGCTTTAGTAACAGCGTGAGTGAATTTTAAGTTATGAGAAGGATAGCAGCCTTCCAGTGGATATATGCTGCGAAATTACCTGGTTGATGAACAGACAGGGCCAAAAAGTCATTGACATCAGACAGTCATTGCTGAATTCGCCTTTTGAATATCGTCACACTGACTTCGATGGTATCATCTAATCGGAAAAGCGCCTCAACTTCCCCTAACGAAGAAGCCAGATAGTTCGGCAGCATAATGCTCTCAGTCATTATGACCATCGAAGGTGACTGCCAGTGGAAAGGTTACCGCACTGACCAGGTGAAGTATAAAAGGTCAGATCTTAAAGTCCCCGAGTTGCACAGCTACAACGCAGCCTACGAAAATCAATCTACTCGTTTTACGCTCGGAAATATTGTCCGATGTTAGACGACAGAAATTAGAGGGCATATCGCGATCGGTTAAGAATGAGCGACTAGCGGTTGCGAGCCTGATCAGTTGTGCTACATTGACGTGGTGGTCAGGCTGGTGCACTGAGTCGATCGGGAGAGCTATGCTGACCAGGAATTCGGTCCTACCGGGTGCAACCTTGTCACACAGGCCAAAGGGGAGCAGTCAGGTGAAAACCAGAAACAATCATATGGTTGTATATCGCAATTCTGACCACGTAGGACTGTTTACGTAGCGAGGCACGAACCGAAGAACATACAGCGGAACTATCTTTGTAGTTACATCATTGCTGTATTCAGGTTAAGGAAGGTGGAGGTTGGAAAACTGTAAACCTCAAAAAGAGCAATCCGATCGCCCAACAGCTTGACCGTGACCGCTAGCGCATTATCCAATACGGTCGAAAAAATCTGATATCACCCAAAAGTCCGATGTAGCTTCAAATACATGTACTGGGCGCAGCAGTGTTCAGAATCAGACATTAATGCCTTATTCATTGCACCCTCGGACTAGGCAAGCCCCTCACTGCCAAGTGAGTCAGACTCTTAATTCATCAGCTCCAGCTAGGGTCTCCCAAGAAAACCCTGTATCCTGTTGTGTCACGAGGCAGACTTTTGAGTCAGAGGCTCGGGGTGGGGTCCCTCAAGTCAGTCCCCTTCAGCAGCATAAACAACCAGGAAGTATCACAAGTTGTCACTTTTCTGACAGCAACATTATTCACCCATCACAACTTTCTCTTACTATTTCACCCTCCGAGTCTTCTGCCTTCCATGCGCCCTCGGGCGATAGGTGTTTTCTGCAGCCAACACAACTGATAAACATTGGTGCCTTCAATGTTCACACTGTTCGACAAGTCGGTAAGCAAACTGCTCTGGCAAGTACCTTATCAAGTCTGAAACTTCATGTGTGATGTGTATGGGAGACGCAAGTCTATCATTCTAGCACGGTTATCCATTTAAGCCCACCTCTAGATAACTGTCGACTCCAGTGCTTCTCTCTAGGGGTTTCTGGTGACACTGAAGCTGTATCTGGTGATCAAAGTGGAGTGAGAATCACACTGAGTTTCAGAACAGAACAATGTTCAATTGGATCCCAGTGAACAGCCACGTGTGTGTTGCCAGGCGCAATACGTCGGTTAAAGTCTATCGACGCAAATCGGAAAAGCATTGTGTATTCGTTGTATCGGCGTGCGCTTCAACGGACAGCTGTTCGGATGCTACTAAGGATGCGTTCTATGACGTCCTTGTTGACATTCTGAGGCAGACTAGACATTCTGACATCATCATACTAGCGGACGATTTGAGTGCTCATTTTGGTCGTCTTTCTCCAGAAGGGAAACTGCTGAGAGGTATGTTTAATGCGCGGGCATAGTGCACTGACAATGGTGAAAGATCGTTGCAGCTGTGCGCAGTCCACGGTCTTTATAATTCGAGCACCGTGCGTCTCTCAGCCATGAACACATTCGGATTATATGGCAGTGAGTTGCAGGTGGCGTTACTCTGTTACAGTGTATCGAGCGATTTGGAGCAACCATGTGGACTCGGACCATGGTGTTGTGCGTGCCCGTCTTATATTATCATTTGCCCAGAGGACATATGTTTGTAAATACAAGATACTTAACTGGCATTCGGGTGAAGAGAGTGTGAAGAACGCTTACCAGGCATCGTTGGTAAGCAAGTTGCCCAGTCCGAGTCAGGTGAGAAATCCTACGGAACACTGGGAATAATCCACCGCATCTATGAAAGCATGCTGTGAGGAGGTACGTTCCGAAGGAGCTGTTCACTTATGACAGAACAGGATTTCCGTCACGTCGATAAACCTCATGAACAAGCATCGCTCGATTCCAGTGGTTATGATTATGGTGACCGTTGAGAACCTAAACATAAGCAGACCAAAAGCTTTCGCCAATACCCTGAACACCACTTGGTCGAACAGTCGAAAAATATCGAACCGCAGAAAGCGGTTTTTCCTCATCAGTGGCGGTACTAGCCTTTGAGTCGGTGTGTGATCACATCTGAAAAAGGTGGTTCGCTTATCACCAGTCAATCGCGCAGGCTTGACAAGTGGACTGAACATTTTGATCGAAGGTTCCGCTGTCCTCAACCGGACCATGTGGACGTTGGGACTCAATTGGTCAGTTATTGCGTTCCAGACGGTTCCCGTCGGAAGCAGAGGTGGTCCTGGAGCTCAAGTTAATGAGTCGTAACAAGGCTCCTGGTCCAAACCTTCTCTCCTTCTCTGTTCAAAGATGGTGGGGCAGGTTGATATCCAAACTGACGACACTTCTCCAGATGGTTTGGGAAATTGAGAAAGTACCGCGTGATTGGTGCATACCAGCAGTAGTTCCAGTTTTCATGTGACAACCATTAAGACATCATTCTAGTGTCTGTTGCATCCAAGTCACTCACTGGTTTCATATTATTTTGGCAAACTAGGCCCAGAGAAAGTCCGATACGTGGGTGCGCTGACTATAGTTTTATCTTACGACGGATTGTGGAACATTAGCGCTGTTACATACAGCCGATGGTGATGATCTTTCCTAGACCTAAAGGGTGTTTTCGATTCGGTTGCTCATAGCGCTTTCAGGAACTGCATCCTTCACAAGGAAGTATCGGGGAGATACGCGAATCTGTTGAGATCACTGTATGTCCATTCTGCAAAGAGGATGAGGGTGTATGGACGACTGTGTCGAGCGTCCATCACATCTAGTGGTGTTCGTCTACTGTGTCCGGCCCATTCCCTCCCGTTCAATTTTGTCATGGACGTTTGGGCACTCTAGCGAGCTTGATGTTGGGCTTCATCCTGGCGCTAGGTTGACAGACATGGATTATGCGGATGACATTGGCTTACTTAATCCCTCTGCTTCGCACCATCAAGGTGTTTCATGTCTGGGACATTTCCGTTCTTTAATGCAGCAATCCACTTAAGACTGTGTGCAGTTTTACACAATTGGGTAGCACTATCTCGTCAGCTTGTAAAACTACTGATGAGATAGCGGCAAGAATAACAAAGACACGACTTGTCTATGCCAACCTGTGACGTTGATATGACGTTCGGTTATCGCTGAAAGCAAGGGTGTATAATGCTTGTTTGCATCCCATTTTGTTCCGTGGTTCTGAGTGTGGCCTGTTCTCGACGAAGGTGTCAACAAACTTGGTGCACTCGACCATTATTGTCTGCATCAACTAGCCCACATTAATTAGAAGGATTGTATTAGCAATACGGTAGTTCTCCCGCGCCTATTCCGGAACGCTTGAGATGCGTGATCAAACGGTCAACTAAACATGTTACATAGTCTGCGATGGTTGGTTGAGCATTATACATTAAAACCAACAACAGTTGGATAAAATCACGTGGTGGTCAAGCCAGCACATGGTCACGAAACATGAGCACCCTGACTGCTCCATTGAGCAAGCTGATTAGGTGTCGACTGTCTGGCTGGGTATTCGTGACCCCTCAAACCGTTAGTTAGAAACACTATCCGAGATGGTGGTGTGCTGCATAAAATGGCATACCTGCATTTATTCCACCTCTAATTCCTTCGCTTAATCTTCTTGCATTAATTTTCACCCTTTTCAATGTTGTTTTCTTCTAAGACATTCCGCGTCACTGTTGAGGTGAGCGGCGGCTCAAGCTACATTAACTTGTTGTCAAGGTAAGCACCACTGTGATGGTGGTTGCAGACCTGCAACAGTCATCCCAAACGCTTATATTTCCTAATCGACTGAAATGCTTGGTGTGCAACGGACTGTATCCGTTTATTCACACACGATGCCGGTGGATTGACTACCCTAAATGATATACAACTGTAACCAATAATGTTTTGGAAAAAATGTACATATAAAAAATATGTATTGTTGAACAGAGCTGTCTTGCACAATAGGCACATGAAATGACTGTGTTGGCACCGACAATTCAGACACAGCAAAATTGTTAGCCAATCGCATCTACCTTAAGATATCCTTGTTTTTTTGTTAATTAAAAAAATCAGCAAAATTTTGACACAATGAGTCAAGAAATGTGGTGCAAATTCATCCTGCCTTTGACGAAAAATTCCAACATTGTCACGTAATGGTGTTCATCGCTTTAACGCAGGTTGTAAAAGTCTTAGAATTTCGATAACTTATTATGTTGTTTTGTCACCTCAAAACGTACAAGCGGCCCATTATCTCAGTCTTCCAATCGACCTGATGTGCGCAGACTGTCGAAGGGCGAAACCAGAGCTCATTCAGTCTGTTGTAGCTATGGGTATATGTGGCCGGTTTTGGAGCAGCGCATGTCTCAGGTGATGTAGTCGCTTCGACTCCACTCGGGATCCTCTATAAAAGAGGCGCTGGGAGATGATCTAACATTTTATGGTGTATGTAGGAAAGCACACCTTTGTGGACACAGTGCCAACGAAGTGATTGTCCTGAGGGAGAGATGTGAGCAACTCTACTGGCTATCGACTAGTAGTATTCTCGTAATTGGGAACTTAGTTTTCAAGGGGTAGTATGTAGCTTGAATTTCATAAGGTTAAAGTGAGTTTTTCACGTCAATTGAAAGAATTAACCAGAAGAATACCTTCAGCAACACAACGTCCAGGCAGTGTTTTTATTCGACAAGGTGTTGGGCCACAAACTGACAGGCAAAGCCGCGTTGATTGACGGGCATTGCGCCCATTCTGACACCCAAAGAAGCGCTCTTTAGCCCGCTAGATGAGGTTTTCATTTCTGTCAAATTCTCGCTGAAGCATCTTGATGGACATCATAACGGCTGCATAGGTAGTATACACAGGATTCAATAAAATTCCCCTCTAGTCACTTTCAGGTTATGCTTTTGCTTTGAGTCGGTTCTTCCTGCTCTCAGTTTTCGGTCATCGGTTTCTCGGGCTTAGTAATCTGTCAACCGGTGACTCATCTCCGAACCAGAAGTAAGCCATTCGCATGCACAGAACACCCACCAAGTAAGGTTCAAACCAAAGTATATACTGTGTTGACAGACAAACTGTACAAAACCTTTAGTTATTCACTCTAGTCAGAACACAACTTGAATTTATGTGACTGGGACTGAATCTCAAGAACTTATACACCGATATCAACAAAGTTCTAAGAGTTACAAAACTTGAAAATTGCATGACCAGTTTTGTGATGTAACACCTACATACACTGGCAGTCAGGCGAGTTTAAAAGCTAAATTTGTTCTTGTCGCTGTTGCTCACCACTGAGCTCGTATCCCTAACCCAATATCGAGTGCTGTTGACTGAAAATTATACATTCAGTCACCTGAAGTGCTAAAAATATTAGGGTCGTAATTAGTATCAAGCCGTACAAAAGTACTAATATCAGTGTTATGAACAAAAGTCGTCACGATGAGGAGAACATGGTACTCATAGACTGTCCGAAATCTCCACCGGACCCTGTGCCATAAAGCCATAAGTTAGCGAAGAGGCTGATTTACCATGAATTATAAGCACTGATAAGTGAATTCATTGGCTGGAGCTCGCAGAGGTTATGCAGTTTATCTAAAATTAAAAAATCTGGTATACANGGTTATGCAGTTTATCTAAAATTAAAAAATCTGGTATACATTACCCCGTCCCGTGCAAATTGTCGTCAGTGACGTCAGTAGTCGCGTTATACCCAATCTGGCAAGCAACACCTCTCGATTAAAGTAAGCGGCGCAGACAAGACCCGCAAAACCCGTTGATTTGCAGTTTTTACCAACCGTCGGCTGCCGCGGTTTCCAGAGCATGACTAAGAAAACACGATGTCAGTAGATGAAGAATTCGAAGGAACTGTGACGGTGTTCACGTTATCGATCGATGTGACACGTGCTAACCGGCGAACACAATAGCAGTTGGACACCAGGAGCTTCTACAGGTTTAAGGAGGCTTGTCTACACGTATGGGATGATGCTGTAATGAGTTTCTCGCCATTCATACTCAAAAAGCATGCGTACAGTGGACAAGTGGGTATGCGCTCGACCTTTGTCCGCTAACAATTTGAAACGCCTTTCCCGAAGAGCAGTCGAAACGTAGTCCCATCAGACATCGAACTAAAAGAACGTGTTAGGGTTTGGAAACAAACCGTACATTTCTAGCAATGTTGATAAGCAAATGTTGATAAGCAGTTAGTTCTAGCCTAATCTGGAACCAACGGTAGCAGTCAAGAGGAGAAAGAAGAGAAGTGCGAGGTGGGCCCTAGCCCACTCGGCCGCACTCAAAAGCGCGTCAAGTGAGAAGTGCTCGGAAACTTCGAGCGAGTTAAACAACGCTCAAAAAGTTCCAGGTTAAACGACCTTGGATAATGAAAGAATAGATTAGTCGTTAGGAGAGGAGCAAAAGTTCGCTGCGTGCAATTAGTTGCACGGCTGAAGAAAGTGGCACTGAGTTCATATCAGGCCTCCTATAGCATGCGTACAGAGAAGCATGTGTACAGAACAGACAGGCAATAAAGCACGGCTGTGGCCGGGATCCTTAGAGAAGTCACACAATCGCCAGTCATTACACGAGCCTCTCCCCAGAAGGGTGGCGGTAGATAGCCTTCGATCATGCAACCGGAGGTATCGACGCGTGGACCACCCCCATGTGGTTTTGTTCATGACACTGCCGTTGTCATGAGTACATACACAAAAGACCTAATACCACAAGGTTCCCCTCCTTACGCTACTGCGCCAATCTGGGATCAAACTAACCCAATGTGTATATAGTATAAACTGCTGAGCTCAGTGCACAGACTTTCGGGGTCGTCGAGTCATTAAATGTAAGACGGTCAACGATGGCCTACGTTCGCATGATGACGGCCGCGGGGTGGCGAGCATCAAACGAGAAGCAGATAGTCGCGAGCCACATCGGTGATCAGGCGTGCTGAGGCCTAGTGATTGTGTGCATGTAAGGCGCAGAGCGGATGGCGGGTGGGATTTTCCCGAGCCGATTTGCTACCTGGCTTACTCCCCAACGATGCTGTCGAAGTGTGCCAGTTGGGTGCTGACAGAGGCTCGACGCAGGTAGCATCATTGTACCTCCTTCTAAGACGCTCATCATCATCATCACCATCATCATCATCATCATCATCATCATCATCATCATCATCATCATCATCATCATNCTAAGCGGAAGAACTAGAAATGGTATGGATACAGGTAAGCCATTGACCGCGACACATCACCATCTCGGATAGCGTATCTAACCAGCGGTTTGAGTGATCACGAGGACCTCATCCAGGCAGGCGATGCCTGTCCACATTGCTCAGTGAAAAAAAAGGTCTTCATATTTCGTGACCACGTTGCTGCTTGACCATCACGCAGTTTCACCCAACTGTTGGTGGCTTCACTATATAATGCCCGGTACGGTAAACGCTCAGCTGGCACACGGAACACCTGACCCAACCATCACAAGCTGTGCAACGTAATTAGTTGACCAATTGATCGCGCATCCCGAACGTTCCGGAATACGCGCCGGCGAACTGCCACATTGCTCACACGATCAGTCCACTTAATGTGGGTCAATTGGCGGAGACAACGATGGTCAAACACAGCAAGCCTGTTGATATCTTCCGCGTGAACAGGCCACGTTTTCGAACCATACAGCAAAATGAAACGCACACAGGCCTAATATAACTTCCCTTTCAGCGACAACCGAACGTCTTTTCGACGCCACAGATGACGCAGTTTGGCAAAAGCAACTCGAGCCTTTGTTATCCTCGGTGATATCTCATCAGTAATATTATAGGCTAACGAGATAGTGCTACACAAGTATGTGAAACAGTCCACAGTCTCAAGCGGATTATCTGCAATAAAGAGAGTACGGGTGGAGATGCCCCAGTCTTGAAGTAGCACTTTACTCTTTGAAGGTGCGAGGCGCATTCCATACAAACCAGCTCGGTCACTCACCATGCTCAGCCTAGTCTGCATGTCTTCGGCAGGAGGGCTAAGCAAGACACTGTCGTCCGCGTACTCCAGATCGGTCAAATTAGCACCAGGAAGAGGCTAAACACCAAGCCCACTGGATTCGCGAAGCGCCCCCTCCAGAATGTCTTCCATGACAAAATTGAACATGGAGGGAGAAATCGGACACCCCTGATGAATACCACTAGAAGTGAGAACGCCTGAGACAGTTGTCCATAAACTCTCACTCTGCTTGCAGAGTGAGCGTGCAGTGATCTCAATAGATTCACGTATTTCTCTGGTACTCCCTTGCGAAGGAGACAGCTCCAGAGAACGTTACGAGCAACTGAATCGAAAGCAGCCCCCAGGTCCATAAAGACTACGGCCGTCGACTGCCTAGATGAATGCCGATGTTCCAAGATCCGTCGTAAGGTAGAAATATGATCAACAGTATGATCAACAATATGATCTGAATCCTGCTTGTTCTTCGCGTATCTGACTTTCTCTGGGGTTAGAGAACCGACGCAAAATGAGGCCAGTTAGTAAGTTGGACGCAACAGACACCGAACTGGTGCCTCCGTAGTTGTCACCTAGACTTCGGGTCCGCTTTTTGAAAGCGGGAATGACTGTTGATAGGCACCAATCATGAGTTACCTCTTCAATCTCGCAGATCGTTTGGAGAAATTTTGTCAGTTCTGATCGCAAATTCACTCCACCATCCTTGAAAATAGAGGGAGAGAGGAGGTCTGGTCCAAGAGCCTTATTACGCTTCAATAACTTGAGCTCTAGGACCACTTCTGCTTCCGACGGAGGACCGTCTGGAATACAATGGCTGACCAAACGAGTCCCGTCGTCCACATGATTTGGTTAGGGCCAACTGAACTGTTCTTCAAAATGTCTCTCTCTTTCTGAGACTCTAGGCTTCTACAAAGCGAAAACCCTGAAAGATGCGAAGTGCAAGGTGTACAAATGCAATCAGAATAAAAGGTCAGATGTAGGCTATACGAGGAGAGCTTGAGGGGACTTCCGTCGAACGGTTTTCCGACGAGTTCTTCGGAGGATCAGCCAACATGTTCAAGCGTTCCAACATGCCTGAAATGTAGACAAACATACGGGAAGTGAGCAGCCTGAAAAAAATCATAACCCACCTGGAAAAGAAGTTGAACGTATAACATATTTTGAACGGTTTCTCGGCTTTCAGAGAGCTTCGCAGTGTTTTTTGAAACGTTTTCATAAAGCCTATTTTTCAAACGATAGTGACGTAGGTCAAGTTCCGATGGATCCGCCGTAAACGTGCTGGAAGTCAACGTAAAAATCTAGACTGGTTAGTACAAAAATTATTCTATACAATGAACGCGTATAGGCTAAAGACCAATAATTAGATTGCTAACAACGACTAGGACTAGTACGTGGTGTCTAAACTGACAGGTATTCCCAGGCAGGTCGTGTGATTGGACGCCATGTGGACTGAAATGAAGCCGACAGCGTAGGTTTGGTACCGGTAGTGTTATCCGCGCAATCGTTCAGTGTGAACTACTGTTGGCCTTGCAAACGTGCGCGAGAAATCTCATATGACCTAGCAAATCTTCTGATATAGTGCTACAAAAACAAATGGGCGGTGGAGATCGAAGGTGATTGTGCTAAAAAGATCAAACAAGAGTGGCCATGCAGTGAGGACCTTGATGCTAGCAGTGTTCTTGTTGCATTACCAGAGTTAGGTAGTGCTCAGGACGTCGCAAGGTCCGATGCAGGCTGAGAGGTGCCGTAGCAGGAACTGCACTCTTATGGATCGGCCCTAGAGACTGCATCTGAGTCGGTCCTGAGTGATAAGAATCTTGTGGCGCAAATAACAGCTCTAACCACTCAGTCCCAGATCTTCTTCGTCCTGTGCTTCAACCTAGAACGCAAATTAATATAGATGCCTTCAACTTTCGTACTCTAAAACAGATAGGTCAACAGGCTGCTCTCACACGAACGTTAGACTAGCTGCATATTGATGTTTGCTGTATCT
>QNGE01004465.1:0-61033 GCA_008508345.1 Paragonimus westermani
CTTTCAGAGTCACAGTTCATTCAGCTCAGTTCGCTGAACGGTAGCCGCGACCAACTTCATCTGAACGACTTAACATATTGGAACCAGATCATGGTGCTAGGCGGCGATGGACAGAACGACGCTCCGGTGATATGACCATGGAACAGCGTATGCCGCCCGTGATGAAATTGTGGAGGAGGCCACTGGCAATTTTGATGCATAGCATGTGGATACGCAATCGGTCAGTCCACTCATGAAGAGTTTTACAACGGGTAATATCCACAGCCGGTGAAGACGTGGTCATCTGTGAGTTCCTGTCAAAAGTGTTTGTTGGCAAAATGAACAGGAATATTTGTTATTTTCGATCACACATGTGACTGGATGGTAGACATCGAATGTCACTCTTTTTGAACAATCATCTATATGGATTGTAATATCTGAGTGTTTACGAAAGGATTGGTACAGACAGTCGGTGAATTGCAAATTCACCACATGTGCACAAGTGCATATGTGTGTAGACAGTCTCACTAATCGAAGTGGGATCATTTGAGAGTTAGCTTACGAGCGTGACTTCGATTGGTTCAGCACGAATATGTGTGAGCTAGGTCAAGTAAAGAACACGTGTTTGTGGTTTCTCTGCAAAATTTCCCTAGTGTATATGAGGCGCATACCTTATGAGAATATATGAAAAGTGAACATTTTCAGGCGGCCATTACGTTATTTAGGGTATTCAAAGTATAACCTTCAGCATTAAATTTAGCGTTTAACAGGTTGCTCGAAAGTGTAGTCTAGCGAGGCCCGTCCCATAATGAAAACTTGTAGGCTACATGTATCATCTATACTGAGTGAATGGATAACAGTGGCTTCTGTTTCTAGGATGCAGATGGTGTGTGATTTTTATGGGAACGCTGTGTTTACTGGATAAAATTCACCGATGAGCCAGCATTCCTGGAACATCGGTTAGCTTTATATTAACATCAGTATGACCTGATGTTTCTTGTCTGTTTGGCGATTGTTCCTTAGTAGATTCCTCACTTTTTATTTGTTGACAATTACGATACAAACAAAACTTTACTGTGCATAATATCCTGCCATCTTGAGGTACCAGATCTGAAAGTTGTATTGGCCTTAGTACAACTGGCAGTAGTTGTGTGTGTGCTTAGATTTAGCGAGTTAACGGAACACCATACCATAATCTACCTGTATGAAGATATCGAGGTGAAACTCCCGGACTCGGTGGCAGTGAACGAACGGAGTGGTCTCGCCGATCGTCATATACTGCTGCATCGGACATTTCCCTTTCGGTTAACAGCTCTCTCCTGTATAACTGATCGAAAATCGAACAATTTTTCCAGACGTTCCTTTCTTTCAACAGGAAATCCTGTCTGATCATCAAGTCCATTGCACATCGTAACATCTGCCCCGTATTCATTTGGTTGACACACGAAATATTCGAATCGTATCTCTTTTTTCCCTTGTGTTGCATCAACTTCTTTGTTTACTGAGTTATTACATTATTTCCTCATTCGATTTATCAGACTCTTCAGATAGGATTTTTCTATGTGATACGATTTCCACATTTCTTGAAGCGTCTGTTATCGGCTGAATGGGGCCTAGACAGAATTTCCCGGAATATCGTCTCATTTCTCAGTGACTGTGTTATTTAACTTCACAGTGCCATTACGAATTTTTCCACAGTGAATTTCAAAGCTTCTCCATCTGACACACTATTGCTCTAGTTAGTGATGCGCCTACTAAGATAGACGATACGAATATCTGCGGAAGGAAGAAGAATGATATGCCTTTTCTGTATTATTCTTTCCATTTTACAAGATAATGGGGACTCAGATCAGGTGAGCATAAGAGAGGCTGTCATCCGCTCCTCGTCACATGTATGCAAGTTTCAGTAGTTGTATTTTGTTCAACAGACAGCTATCCAGAAAGTCACATTATATATCTGTCAAACAATACTTCATTTCCCGTTGTCGAACGAATAAATATCAGGTAACCCCTAAGTCCAAAAATAGGTAAGTTCAATATCTCAAGTCAGTTTCTGTCGTACCAATATGCACGGCTTCTTTTGCAGAAGTCCGCAAACATTGGCAGAGTTAGTTGCAAAGAGGAAGTCATAACTGGTGCCCGTTTGCGTGGGTCACAAATAGCGTCAAGCTATTTTGTTATTTGTAGTAACATAAAGAGATTAATGTTTTGGTGTGATGATATGTCGACCAGTTTTGAGTTATTTGTTTCAGGCTCATAACATCCAGAAATTTGACATAAGCTTGTATATAATTGAGAAAATAACGTTCCCAAGGAAAGCAGTGTGCCACATTTCGTCTGTGAGCACGCGGCCACCGCTTACGGGGGACCAATCTCGTTAAATATATAACAATAAGGAATTGTACCGCTAAACCGAAACATTCCGGGATGACAGTTTGCGTTTTCTGTCTTATTCCACGCTGATGCTTTGCTGTGCAAAACGGATTAGCCACTTGAGGATACGTTTAGGAGATTTCTGGCGAAGACAACATTTCGTTCCGCCCAGCCGGATCAGTGGCCACATTAAGAATTCGACTATTTTTTAACGTACTCTTGCGTAACTGAATTCCAATACTAATGGCTTTCAGTGAAGTACTTCTGACTGAATATAGAGGATCAGCTTTGTGCGTCCAAAATTTACTAACTCGGAATGTGTCCGTTGCTTGGTTGTGAACTGCTGACCGTTGACACTTTACCCTTCCGACTGAACGATATTTGCACCATAGTTGAATGCTGAAATCCACTGTTTTGTGTGAGCGGCTGAAGAGAGAGAGTAAAGGAAATGACGACATCCCACAATGTGTCTTCCCTTGATTTTTATGAATTGATAGTGCGGAACCAGTGTTTTAAATTTCCACTTTTTTGGTAGCCCACTAAAAACTCCCTACGCTTTGGTTGACCCACCTGATGGACGGCAATCTGGTGTTGAGTGTTTAGCGCTAAAGCTGAGATGGCAAGGATATTGGAAGTCCAACTTACCAGTGGTGAGTATTCAGCGAGCTTGTGAAAGGCTACCGATGTTAGGAAAGACAAATTATCTGGACTGAAGTTGTCATTTACTAGAAATAGTTTATTTTATTACCAATTTTTATCTTCAATCATTTTGCTCACTTATTTCACTTCTGAAACGTTGAGACAAAACAGGAATCATTACACCAGTAGCAGAGTGACTATCCATTACTTAATAAATAGAAACTCAAGTATCAGTGGAACTGAGCATGAGGATCTTTTGTGAGTCATCCGAAAAAAAATACCACGGACTTTTTATGTAACGGTTTCTACTCTGTTGTGACAACGAACTAACTAGCAATTCCAGACTTTGACCTTTAATTTAACTGCCAGCTAATGAACCGTCTTCTTATCTCTCCAGATCTAGCTCTCATTGGCTTTTGATAACTTCGTCATTTGGAGGTAGAGAAGGTGGCTGTTGAATGACCTCATGTGTGCGACCGGACTACTGAAGATTTTGAGGTTCGCTCAAAAGTGTAGGGCAACATATGTAATCGAAGAATTGACAGTTTGCTCAGTACATATACTAATCTATCTAACGGAAGCGCTTTTACTCAAATTTAGCATGTAAATTCAACCCCCTAAAGGCATAAAACAAATCAATCAGCAAAAGCCAAGAGTATTTATGTATGTGTATATCTGTCACAATTTTGGTTGTAACGTTTGTCTACTTAGCCGAAATTATCACACGTAGGCTAACAAGCGCAGTTAACAGAACATTTTACGCCTCTAAACTACGAGTCCACTTTACGTCCAATCCGGTTTTGTGCTCACGCCTAGAAGATAAAGTGCCTATTTCTGCAGCCTCGTTTTGTGTATACTCATTCACTTGTTCCTGTGAGACCAGTTATGTTGGCCGCATGACTAGACGCTTATCGGAACGGATCCGGGAACATCATCCAGTTTGGCTTAACAGTGGTATAACAAAGTCTGTCTGCAGCGCCATACTATCACACCTGGTGGATTCAAATCACGCTGTCAACGTAAAGGACGCATTTCGTCCAATCTGCCAAATAAGGCCATCCAGTCGGGAGCGATGTAGAGTAGGATTCTGTCTACAGCATAGACTATTGAGATCAGTATGTATGACCTACCCCTGTGCGCCCAGAAACGTTTTGTTCAGGCTTTGGATCTGCCCTTGCCAACCCCCACCCTGTTAGCCTGTCAAGACCCATTGTTCAATTGGGTACCTGATTGCACTGTGACATTGAACTGATTGACCACATTAACCACACGTCCCCTGTCTACTCCTCTAGCGATTCTCCCGTTAAATATGTGATATAAATGTGGTGTATTTAGCCCGATGATGAATCACTGAAAACGAGCTTGTTCGCTAAACATTATTTTTCATGACTACGTTGGAGATTTTTATGAAATTCAGAAAATGTTTACAAAGTTTCCCGCCTCTCAGTTTGCTGAAAAACGTTGTCCTTGAATTCATCGTGCAGTAATTTAGGAATATTAACGGAGTTTCTGAATACGATAACTAGTTTATTTTGGTGTTTATCTAACACAACTTCTGAAGCATAAGCGAGAATCGTACATTAAACAAGTTTCAACGCTGACAACAGAGTACTCAACCAATATATGGAAAACACCTCATCGGAACTTAGTGAAATACAATTAGGCTCACCTGTGATATCATTTGTTTCATACTGAACGACTTGCGCTCTGATTGGTTAATCTCACCCAAAGTAATTTTGAAGTGAAAATTCTCATAGGACAATATTTGACAGTTGATGACTGGTTGGTTATGTGATATAAAATCCAACTGTAAACCTGGATGGTAAAAATGTAAACGTAAACTACCGTCTGTGTTCGAACAAATTTTAAAAAATGAAACCCAATCTGTTACCTTTGAGTAACATGACAAACAACACTGTACCCCAATCAGATCATTCACAAACTGGGGAATTAAGATACTGGTGTTTTGTACTTCTGCTTGTACCCGCTGTAACATTATTTGGAAATATTTTGGTGGTTCTCAGCGTTGTAAAGGAGCGTTCTTTGCGTAACGCAACCAATTGGTTCATTGTGAGCTTAGCAACTGCAGATATTATTTTGGCACTGTTGGTCATGCCGATTGCCACATGGATTGAAGTGAGTTTAACTTTCATTACAAATAACTAACTGTTAATCGGTATTTGACTTGATTTGGCATTGTTAAAACAAGACATTTTTAGTACTGGCCGTCATAGTTCACTCAAAATTGTGTTCGTATAAATAATCTGACTCAATCATTTTAGACACCCAAAGTGGTAAACGAGTCAATAACACCCGTAATTAATGAGTCACTTTTCGATTTTTATGTGAAGAACCTTAATTGCAGAGAAAAATGTCTCTTGTTAGCAATTTAAGTTTCATACCTACATGTGTTAAGAACAAAGAGATTTGTATTGGCTTGTATTTTACCTGAGAATTTGCATTTTATCACTCTGGATCGTTTGCTAAAGACGACTTTTCTAGGAAATAAGTGGGCTACCGAACTGTCACACTAAGTTGCCATAACTGTTCCTTATTTTATATTCTTGAGGTGTGAGCTGAAACCTAACCATCGGTTGCATACTCCTTTGGAACAAATTAAAAGCTACCAATCGATACCTGTTACACGATTATCTACGTTATCGTCTCATTAGAGTTATTAGTGAGTACTCCAGTCACTTTTGTTCGATCTCATGATCCTTATAAATAAGACAAACCCAGGGACACCACCCACAGAAATACGACGAAGAAAAGCGATTTTGTTCCTAAACTGGTTAGTCTACATCCCCCCAGAAAGATTACACCAATTATGATGACAAATTTCTTCCTTGAAAACTGGGGTCAAATTTGCGGGAAACAGATTGCACAATCCTTTTGCTAAAAAGCTGGGTTGTTCTACACTACCGGTGTCACTATCCTAACGGTTGCACAAGAGCTTGTATCAGTTTCCCCAATATACCACATCTTGATCGTGAAGTGTATTTTAAACCGATTAAGCTAATTGTAGGCCGTACAATGGCGAAGATTTGACAACAGTTTATTTAATAATCACCTCGATGAGTCCCACTGGTAAACTTTGAAGCACAAACGTGGGGTACAGTAACACCCACTCTCAGAAATAGAGTACTAGATGTTGTATCCACTCTGTAATATTCACAGAGAGAGGTACAGCGCGCAAATAGTGAATGCAAACTACTTTTCACGTCAGCGGTGCAATTTAGGTTATTCTTCAGTCGAAAAGAGACCTTCTCTATAGCTCGCCACTTTTAGTACGGCGTCTTATTGTTCTCCCTCCGAAAAATTGTTACGGACTATCAGTTGTGTTACTGACATCGCACTGAAGGACTATCATTTACACTGAACGTTGTTGGTAATACTCACTAGGTACCTTATTTGATTATACCGAAGCTCGCTGTAGCTCTCATACCGTGGAATGTAAACCCGTGTATTTGTTTATTCAAACTAATACAATCCCTACTTATCCCATCCAATATATGAAGTTATTCCGCACTGTCAATTCCAATGCTGTTTTTGGACATCTAGACAATTCTTTCTCCAATTTCTGCTCAGAAAAATTTACGGCAGTTTTCCTACAACCCATGGTCTAGGAAATAAATGGGTTCCCTACCAGAACCGGCTGATTTAACTTCTGCAGATAATCTATAATTTCATCTGCTGGCGAACGACCGACACTTGCTAACTCAATCCATGTAGCTATTGCGTTTCTCTTCATTCATTTTATTGAAACAACTAACCATCGAGTTGTTGCGACGATCATAAGCCAAAGAAACAGACGTTTCTTTGCAAAATCGTAAACAGATTAAATAATATGCTTTCTATAAACCGACTGAACTTTTCCTTTATCCCAGACTTTCCGTCCCATTGTGAGAAATTCACGAGCTGATGCATGTTTTTCGTAGACGATGTACTTTTGGGTGTTCATAGATTTCCTTTTATTCCTCTGAAAAAATCCAGTCCAGTGGAAAAACATCCATACCAAGTTGAAAGATACGTAGCAGAGAAACCACTTTCAGTAACACTAATAATTACTGCACGTTTTCCTAGTGTTTTGTGCAATAAGGCATTGCTAGATAACAAATGCAAGATATTAAATTCGCTATGTGGTACCGGTCACCCTATGGAGGAACACTTTTGAAATTCAGAGTTGTTGAATTTGAGAGGTACACTGAACTTTCCTTCATCGTTGGTAGGTGATTAGCTTTCTCGAGCTGACTCCTGTTTAAATGGATATGAAACTGTATACAAGGAAAGGCTGTGATTTACAATTAAAAAAGGAGCAAAGCCAAGAAGGGAATGTTGTGATTTAGGCTCACTAGACTGTGATCACGCTTGGCCAAGATTTTACCGAAATATCGACGGTGGATATCACACAAGAAAACCTGAAGACTACTGAAGAGCGATTAGCATCACATCGGTAACAAGGCAAGTCACGTTCACATTTTGACCAAATGCATGCACCCTGATAACGACAAAATATTTTGGAAAGCTGCTTCTTGAAAGACCGGTGTTGTAAGTCAACCACACTGACCCACATCAGTCCTGGTCCAGTTTTGAGACTTCGTTCTGATTTACACTTCAACCTTGCCATCTCTGATTAACAAATTTAGGGCAGTTCCTTTCTGTTTCCTTGATATCATCAGTGTGTTCAAGCACACCAAAACTAGGGTAATGTTTTTTCTTCTCACTGAATATGGTATTCAGTTGTCTCTCCTTATCCTGTTGGGTGATCAGTTGCCGAAAAGTTCTAGGTTTTCACTCTCTTCCGATCAGAGTCTTCCACGCTGACGAATTCTGTTTTTTGGAAGTGCAACCTTTCCTTTGGTTTTCTTTCTTCTTATGTGAACTACATACTAATTTCCGAAGACTTGTTTCTGCTAAAGTAAGTAAGCGATGCTTTACATGGCGCTGAAAATTAAAGAGCGATTTCCGCCTCTCCGCTCATCCTTGAACTGCAGGTTGACTTTACTGAATTGACCATTTTGTCTAACGTACACTCAATACTGCTAGCTCAGGATGCCCATATTCGTTCACGTTTTATTCCCATTTTTCTTAATCGAACAATCTGCTTGTAAGCATTTGAAGCTCGTCGCGAGAAAGCACTTGAAAATAGGTCCTATCGTCAAGATAACCATGTGTTGGTTTTAGTAACAAATTAACGTGTGGTTTTTCCTGTTAGTTATATGGTCTTCAAACGCGAAAGAACACTTTTAAACTCCTGTTTCCAAAGCCCCTTTTTAATCTTGTGTAATATTATTCGCTGTCTGGTTATACTTGCAGTTTTTCTTCAAAATCAAGCCAAAGATTTTAAACTGCCCTATGTAACGATATTCCCATCTACAATCTCTTTGGATCTACCGTGGTCTAATAGTTTAAAGCAATCAAGTCGTCCAACTCTAACAAATTTTCCAATTTCAGTCAATCTCCTCATTTTGACCTTTCGAATTCCGTATTCATAACCTCAATTAGCTCTCGTTTCTGCTCTGGTAATGAATTCTGATCCTGATGGTTGGGAACAGTGGTGGTGTTGTTTGTAGCTCGGGTTGGTGGTTTTTGGTGTTCATATGTTCGCCAAGCTTGGCGTTTAGGTTGCAAACGTTTCATCACCAGGCTAGGTGACATCATCAGTGCGTAAGTGTTTCAGCGTATATTTTGAAGCACATATGAATACCAAAATTCTGATCCTCTGTTATGCATTACTCATTACAATTACTTACACATTCCCACATTTCTTTAAGAGAACTGGCCGTAAAGATAGACTATTAATTTAGTCGAATTGCTTGCTTGTTGGAAATGTGGTTGGAAAACTGCTCACTGTTTACTTACCGACGAGTTTTTGAAAGGTGTTCGAGTCAACCCAACTTAATAAATGGAAAAACAATGACTACGTTTCAAAACCTTGATAAACACGTTCACCGATGTACACGACAGCAGTGTGATGGAGCGCTGGCCACTGAGTTGTCGACTGAAGCTGACATGATAACTTATTGGACTGTTGCACATAACGACTGCAAAGTATGGACAATCTTCCAAGGACTTGTTTGGTTGCATGTTTAGACGTACTGGTTTTGTCATAGTTGATATAAGACAAACGTCTTTCTCACGAGTAGCACTGAGATTAAAGTTGAACGCCCAGCCAGAATGGGGTATTGCTTTCTGTAGAGGAGGCGCGTCATTGCATGAACCTTCACTCAAATCATAGTGAACGCACTGACAGTTTCGTATGCTTGGACAACTTGTAGGAAATAACACGCGTATTACCAGAAATAGATCGTACGTATAAACATTTCAGTTAGATGAGCACGTTAACATCTGAACTAAATACGTCAGCGAATGACAGCCGAACCAACTAGTGACGTTATATCAGAAACCCTCTGCAGAAACTTGTGGGCCACTTTCTTGTCGATTACGTGGCCTTTACCATGATGGGTTTTATACGTGCGAATTGCGGTGGCCATAAAACATTATTTGTAATAGGAATCGCACACAGTGATGTGATTAAATCAGCTGACTTCTGTTGAGATAAACAAGAGGTCACTCATTCTGCTTCACACTCACGACACTGCTCAAACGTCCACTCAACATTGTTTGCGTAGCGTAATCTACTATAGAGGTTGAAGTGTTGCCGTAATTAACAGCTTACTGAGCATCACTTACGTACTCAAAGTGCACTGATGATAGTGGAAACAGCATTTTAACTATGGGCGTTGTAAACAATTTATGCCGAGTGTAACCGGAGAAATTCTGATCATTCCGAATAACTTTTAGAGAGATATGACAAGATGCAGAGATGTGTTTCAAAGCATTGGCTAATCAGAATGAACGGTCACACTGTAGTGTCTGATACCCGCGATGTACAATATAACGGTTTACACGTGAAACCATATTCGAGTCAATATGTGAATAGCTTAATAACTTTTTAATCATTCCAACTTCAGAGAGGATTGATAAGATTTTTCACCTGCTCATTTTGTCATAAAATTGATATCTTCACTAATTTCTCGTCACTATCCGGATAGTTGGTTTGAAACGGACTGACTGCAAATATTGCAGTTTTATTCACAAAAAGATGACGTTTAAAGTTTGAAAAAATCTGCGGTATTCATGACCTTTTTGTGGTCAGTCATTGCTCAATCTTAGACGTTCAGTCCCGAAATTATCACACTTTTCGTCTTGTCTTGAATAATTTGTTGGAAATTATCTATAACAACTAACGCACAGTTGCCTTTTGGATTTGTTGTGCTATCTGTAAGTTCTAGTATACTTGGAACAACTGTACCAAGGTAACGGAAAACCGACATGCCTCCGACCGAGGCCACATATGTGAAGCAAGGTCTTTTTTAATTTATGGACGAAACGAGAACCAAAGTGCCCGAACATAAGTCAACGGTCATCAAGGTTAACTCGTAAGTTCCATCAGACTAATGTGGTCAGACAACCGGACACTCATAAGATGACTCACCGCACATACAGCTGAACTCTACGATGTCCGCACAGTTACCGTCTACCGAGGTCAGCAAACATGAATTTGATTCATTTCTAACTTTGGCAGCTAGTGAAAAAGATCCGAATCGTTGGCTGATCGCAGGAGGTTAGTGTTTGACGCGCAGGTACCAGTCAGTGTGTGTCGGCAACGGATGTTGGCAAAAAACTGTTTGATCCTGGATAACAAGGTCCATGGTGTATGAAAGCTTCAGATGTACCATTGAGTTTAACTGAACTGAACTAGTTGGGCCCGTGTGACGTTAATCATTTGAAGAATGAATCTGACGCCACCATGCTGTTGGTGTGCATTTGTAGAATTATCGTGGCCCTATCACCAACGATTTACTTCATGAGTTTCACACCAGATATTATCAGTATTCAAAAAGTCTTTAATATCTGCGCTGAAATGTATGATCATCTTACCGTCAAGTCTGGTGACGCTGGTTGGTATTATTTCGACTGGTTTCTTAGCTCACGTCAATTGACACCAAAAAGCCGAATTGGGTCCATGTGGGGGGATCTTAGGCCTGGTGGAGTTACCGCTAATTGACCAGGGATACTTCAGCTGGATGTCTGAAGAAGTGATCAATCTACCTCTGTCTATCTATTGATGGATGTAAAAACGTTGACTCAGAAGTGTGAACGATCTTTTGTACACTCGAATGGGTGCTGATTGTGACACCAGTCCACGATGCAAATATTTGTTAGTTCAAAGGAATATAACTGCACAGCTTCATGCTACGGTTTTTCTCCACTTGTGACTAGATTGTTGATCTACAAAGTCACTATTTTTGTGAGGACGCCTGGTTGAGCATCAGCACCTCACTTTCGAACATATCGCACAATTACTGTATGATGGTCACTGATGCCCCGAGTTGAACAGATTAACATAATCAGAGCCGTTGTGATATATCGTTACTCAAATGATGTGAAAATGATGTCTAACCACATAGATGAGACGGTGTACACTTTCTGTGGTAATCAACGAACTTCAGAAATCACCAACAACTGCTTCTATAAGCTGTTAATCGACTGGTCACGGGATTCGAACGCAGGATTTCCGTTACCAAACAAACAAACATTTGTACAGCACTGGCAGCTACGGATGAACTACTTGACAGAATCAAAATCGTCTCGAAAATAAAATTCTATATGAGAGATTAGACTGTTAAGTCGAACTATTTGTTACAATCGTTAGTGGAAAGTTATCAACTCAAATTCCAGTGAAGAGTGGGTACATTTTAAGCTCTACTTGCTTGTTAACCATCTCAAACTGTAAACTCTCGTTTTCTAAGGAAACTACTACCGCATACCCTACAAGCAGATAGAGCCCTAAACACTACTTAGTTGCCTTTCAATACTAAGTTCAAAATTTCCTCTGATGATTCCATCCGCCTTATCTGATAAGACAATCACTTAGAATTCTTCTTTCGGAGCTAGAAGAAAAGAGAGCATTGAACTTCGAAACCGAGTGGTTTACCAGAACTAAGGTCTTCTGTTAATTTGAATTGTAGTAAAATTTTAACTAGGATTTACTGTTGAATGGACGGACCACCACAGTGACCATGTTTATTGATTACTTTGCTTCTGCGTGGATCCGCTGAAAAAAGGCTCACAAGCGCAACCTAAAAGCAGTTGGAGAGACCGCAATTAGGTTACGTCACCTCGCGTTGTGCACACAAGACAAGTTTATTTAGACAATAAATTGCAACTGATCCCTGAGCAGCATATCGTTCGTTATTGATGGCGACTAGAATGACAGACGTACTTTTCGCCCACCAGACAAGGCAGTAATCAAACCGTGTGTCATCACTTACGAGTTTGTGTATGCTGTGATGATTACTTACTTTCCAGAACTGGCAGTTCAATGACATGTCGGAAGGGAATATTTTTGAGTAAGTGATTACGTTAACAACGCACGAGTGGAAAATATGCTCACGTGCTGACGCACATATATATGTATATGCTGGCATTGTAAATAGCACTAGTCAGATCCGCTGTCTAGTCGTATCTTCGTGAGTTGTACTCCCACCAACTTTTAAGTTTCGTATAACCACAAGTGAAAACTGCGAAAAAGGTGAGAACAATTACTGTTGATTGGGTGTGACTGAACTAGTTGGTTGACCACCACTAACATATGGTTTCAGAACTCAAGTTCAGGTATAAATTCTAGACAATAACATCTGAAAGGAAGTGCCGAATCCGATTTTGCGTTTTCTGATGTTCATTAGTAGTTTATTGTCTTGCCACGACAGTCGGTTCAACTCCGATTCAGTTGTCCTCGGATAACCTTGTAAGCCACCGTGCCGCTGGAATTACATCAGATGTGACCGGGTGATCTTACCTAAACGCAGAGTTATACTTGCGTGCAAGTACTGCTCAGACTGTCCAATCTCCTGTAGAAAGATCGAGATAACCTACCCGTGCATTCCATTTGCTGTTCTCTTTAATCAAGATGAAGCTACGTACTCAACAACCGTGTGGAGCAGCGTAGTAGCTACCGTCACATACTCTTAGCTAGAAGAAATAAATCCATTAAAACAGACTACACCTTATGTTCCGTCACCCATGACATACATTCCACCACTTTCAAGTTGTTTTCGATTGAACGATTACCACCAGAGATCAATATTCCGTTCGACCTGCTTATTACACAGACTTCTAGATTTGCTGAATAAGCTGCCAGCGCAAGCTGATTCTTTTTTGGTTCTTAACTGTCCCAAGTATCTTCGATTTGAACATCACTCACAGCGTTCGCATTCAGACAGACTTTCTAGCCAGCCTCTTTCGAAAAGAAGCACTTGACTCGAGTTTCACTCTCATTAGAGCTCGTCAGTAGTGCATATCCTTGCCACGACCGGGATTTAAACTTCGGTCATTCCAATCATGAGGAAACCGTAATAATCACTTTGCCATTCACCTCACATTAGGCACTAACGAATTATCACATTTGAACGCTCGACCACTTTCGCTTGTGAGCAGTGATCAGGTTGCACGATCGTCTGGAGTGGAGACACAGTAAATGTCCTGTTAACTCCAATTGATAACCCCGCCATTAGGAATTCCGAGGCAGCTCCAGATCATTGATCTCATTAAACCTGCTAGTTGATCTCAAGAATGTTTTTTGCGAAATAGATCCAAAGTAAAGTTGGATCAAAAACTAAAATTTATCACGGTTACATTTTGTGGACGCTTCAAATTCTTGTTCATTATGAAAGCACATTGTCACTTCAGTCCTAAACTAGTTCCACACAGTGAATGGCCTGAAGGTCTAACTTTGTGTTTCTGTTCGTTCACCTATCATCTCTGTTGGACGTGCTACTTCGTTTACTACTATCAGAAGGTCCGTTGACAGTCTGTGGTCCACCGCGCCAGAGCTCGTTTATTTGTTCATCTTTCTTTAGAACAGGTCATTGTTGAAGCAGACCACCCCCTACTGTTCCGCCAGTTTGGTCGAATAAGTTTATAATTTTCTAAACATTGGTCGATCACCAACGTCACGGACTTGGTGTTATGCTGCATTCATGTGATGTATTCCTTCCGGTTTGGTTAAAAACTTCCAAATGTTCCCTGAGCTGGATACAGTCAAGCAAGTTGTTGATAGCTGAGGATACGTTAATTAATCCTTGTTTCGAGAATTTGGTTAAGTAAGTGCCTGAAATGTCGGCCGTACGATTTTTGCAAACTGAACTCTAACCACACCTGATCGCAGTCTTGACACTCAAGTAAGACTTCCGGCTAGGCCACTTCAAATAAGGCACTAGACTCGAGTTTCGCTCCCACAAGTATTCATCAACAATGTGTCCTTGTCCGGACCGGAATTTACACTCCGACTATTGAGCCTGCGGACTGGCTTTTTAACCACGGCGCCGGTAACCTCACAATAATCACCATCTATGAACGCACAACCACAGTTCTCTGCGAATGGTGTTCAACTTGCCCGATCACTTCTAAAAGAGACTAAGTACACTTATCCTACCCAATCCAACTGCTAACTCAGTAATCATGCATGAGTGGTGTTCACGGTTTAAACCATGTTCAGGTATTTCAATGAAGACCGTAACCTCAACATAACCAAGAAATTCTGATAATGGATTTGTCGATTTGCTTTTGCAGAGCAGGCCTGTATTTCTGCTTTCAAAATGATCTAACAACCTGAACACTATTCATACGTAGTTGTGATTGGTTATTTGGATATGAGCAGTCGGTCACGTTGAACGTGAGATAACTGGTGTGTTATGTAGCGGAGCGGTCTCAGGAACACTGGGAGCGAAGTAAAAATTCCCATCCGCATTTGCATCACCAGCAAGTTCTGACAAAAACGAAACTAGAATCTAGTGATTCCTCATGAAGTGGACTACCCGAAATACTTATATGAGTGTTAAGGCTGCGAACAATTTCAGGTGGTGTTCCATAGGAAACAACCTGAATCTTCAGACTTCTTTTATTGGCCGTATGATTAAAAATTTCGTAAGGTTCCTTATTAAGTTGTGCCTGGGCATGCATACAGCACATTGATGGATTTGGGTTCAAGTAAAGGTAGCATTTAGCCACGTTTTTGTCCCATATTTATTGTTCACTACTCGAAAATGTACTCCAACTTATTGTCCACCATTCTTCAGTGATCCGGTGGTTGAACTACTGTTTGCCCCAGCGAAGTTCGGTCAAATGTCTGTCCATTTGAAATGGTGAGATTCTTATCACCCTTAATTATAATATTCTGTTGATCGGTCTAGGGAAATCAGTGTTCAGCTCATTCTAGAACCAAACGAAATCAGTGCAATTTATAAAAGATCATATTGCTCCGTTTTTCATCGCTCATCGAAGAAGTTTCGTGCCTTGCTTTTTATATAGTACATCGCCGATCGATCACTTTGAATGGTCACCTAGTTTCTAAATGTAGACTGGACGATTCTACAGTTCCTCATTCATATTATATATGTAGTTGTCCTCCTCTGTTCCCCTTCCACTTGAGGTGGTAGGCATTGATAGTTATTTTTAGTAGTTTCTATCTTTGCAGTGGTCCAAAAGTGTGTTCTACATCCAAACACGAAATCAAATATCAGCACTATGTGATTTTTCAAATATGTGAGGTGACCACTTCATGGAATACACAATAATGGGAGAACGTTTCATTTACCACAGTTTTATTCAGCTCGTAGTTGCTACTAATTGGTTGGTGTAATCATGGTCAACATCCACTGTAATTGCTTGAACACTTTCCCAGACAGTGGCACTTGTATATACCTTGGTCACTGATGGGTGGCTACGTTTCAAATTCATGTAGTATCTGAACAGTCCCTAATACAAAACTGACTTCAGACTGTTAGACATCCACGTTTGGGCGCATACCTTCCTGTTGAACACGGTAAAATATTATGCATATTCCCTGCAACCTTCGCCATTTCAGTTTATTCTGTTCGACACTAAAGTCGCATTGTAATGACAACACAGTTCCGATTGTGAATAAATTCCTGTGTACTGCTCTGTTTACACAAACATGTAACTGGTGATTTTGTCAAATAATTGCACCAGATTAATAGCACTGAACCATTTGGTCACACGAGGCAAATGCTATTTACTGTCATTAGTAGACCAGTCAAGTTGGAACTAGATCTGATGTTCAGTTGTAATTAGTCGGAGAGTTGACCGACACAAATTGACTGTGCCACATTTTTTTCTCGAACATAGTGTTCGGATAGATCGTGCGATATTCCCAAAGGATGGAAGCTATGCTTAGGTATGCCAGTTCGGTGATTTCTAAGGTGAGGTCAGTGTAGCAGTAGTTAACATGTTTGTTTTATGAAAACATGAGACGACATTCGTATTCTGATCAGTATCGTTTAAATTATAGTGTGAGGTACATGCACACCGATTCACCACCTTTCAAACATGCTCATTATTTGCTTGAATCATCTAGCCATCCGGCCAAGGATTTCTGCTTACTAACTATGCTAAGTTCTCAAAAGAAATAATTTTTTCGAGGTGGACTTTTTGGTGACTACTTTCTTCTTGAGAGATATCTCTATACGAACTACGAGTCAGGCATGCTCATACTAGCAATTCGGTGTCTTAAAGTATTTCTTGACTATAAATTCAAAATCACACAGTCGATTCCATCTTTTTTCTCCCTATGGACTTTCTTTTCTGAAAATAATATCTAGACTTAGGTTTCGCAGTAGTTAGAGCTCGTCAGTTGGGCATATCCTTGCCAGGGTCAGGGCTAGAATACCGATCAAGTGGTGACCAGCGAACCGTGGACTTTACGTGAAGCAAAACAAATTTATCATATGTAAACAGCTGGCAATACTTCCTTGCAATGAGGGCTCGGATTGCCGGTCGTTTTTTGGGAAGAGACAGCAGTCGTTTCGTCACCTCCCGTTGAGTGGGGCTTTCCTACAATTTGAAATCACAGAAAGCGTTGAATTTGTTCAGTAACAGTTCGACCACTGGTAAATATGAGGGTTACCAGATTCGTAACGGCTGAATTCTTCAACTACCTAGCTGTATTTATTGATCTGTTTTTCAAAAAAAATTAATTGATGACTTTGGCGTTTGTTCAGATAGATGGTTCTTCTGTAGGTACTAACCAATCGTTCAATTTTGACACGATGCTTCAAAAAACAGTGCATACCTACATGCGAACGTTGACGTCAAAACTATTTCTAGTTTGGAAAAAAGACGGTATTTGTGCTTAAAATAAACCGTGACAGAAACTACAGCCTGCACCCAAACCTGTTTGCTCACTTGGTGATAACATTTTAGCCGGTTAGGTTTGAAATGAAGGGTCTGCTCTGTATGTAAATACCTGTGGTTTGATGGTTTGACTTTACCTGTCTGTTGTCCAACATAGCAAAAAAACGAGACAATTAAACTTTTCTGAACATTCAAGAAAGTGCTCGGGTTTATCTGGTTGTTAGCGCATTAGCTAGTATGTAAATAATGCAAAACTGAATTACTAAACGCAAAAGCATAATACGTTCTGCAAAATAAATGAGCCGAGGTAGTTATCGTCGGCTTTGTTCGATCCTGAAAAATGATCCGCTGATCAGCCTTGACTTCTGTGTCTCGGTTCAACTAACTGTTGAGAATCTGCTCAAAAGTGCATCAATAGATGGTTAAACAGGTTTTTGGTGGAATATTTCGTGTGGACAGTCTAACGATATTCTCTTCTCTGTGTAGGTCTCCGTTAATTGAACTGGATGATAAAGGACATCAGTAAATACCAAATATTGTTAAGCCATACGTTTGGTACAACGAACAAACGTGGTCTGATAACAGTAGTTGTTAAATCCACTCGCTGTGAGTTATCAACATTCGTTTATTCAATTTGTACAGAATGTATACAGACACAGTTAAAGCAAACCCTTAGAAACAAATGAAGTAAATCTTACCACATGGTTATGCATTTATGGCAGTTCAACCCGAGTCCAACCAAGTTTCATTGTGACTTTTTCACCGAGTTGTATTCAGGGGTAGCACGTGAATCGTTAAACGGAAGTGAGCAGTGGCCAAGTGCTGATTGCCAGTACTTCCATTTTGAGAATGACATCTCCGGACCTGGTTGGAACAATGGATGTGAATGCCATCTATAGTCATAACTGCACAGGTGATCTTAACCCAAAAGTTACCAAGTCTTATCTCAATACCGTTGACAGATGCATTCTCATATTTGAAGTTCGGATGAGAGGGAGAGTAATTCCGAAATGTGGTTTGTACGAGGACAAAACACTTCTCCGTATACTACTGTTGTGTCCTAAAAAGACGCTTGGCCAAAAAGTTGGTTTATTGCGCATACTTCCGTATAGGTCATGTCAAAAACTAAACCACAAACGTGTACACTCATTTGCACGACGGACATGCACTCACATACATTGGGTGACAGAACGTGGTCATTCGCCTTGATGAAAGTTCTCATACACCATGTACACACTGATTCGATAATCTCTTCTTGTCCGTCGTGTTCGGGGCTTGTCCTTTTGCTCCTGAATGTCCCTTGTGGGTAATACACTACTTGTGAGTAGTATACTACTCACAACGAAACTGCCTGTTACACAACACTCCTCCCCCTTCTGAGGTTCCTTGGGTCCTTCGCATTTGTCGACGAATCCTCTCCGATCGACGCGGTGTTTCCTCCTGGATTATTGATCTTCTGGTTCGTCGCGCCGGCATCTCGTGCCACGTTGCTAACTCACTGGCGTGCACTCGTTTCGTCTCGCCGTCCTTCTTGATCGTGTATACTGGGCCTCGTCTGGATATTACCAAATACGGACCTTTCCATTTAGGCAAAAGTTTTCTTGATCCTGGCCCGCTGGCACCGGTGTTCCGATGGTCTCGATATTTCACCCGTTCTCCTAGGTTGAACATTCTAGTCTTGCCGAACCGTTGCCTTGCGGATTTCTCCTTTGTGCGTGCTTGCGATGCTTTCAGATTTCGTTGGGCTCTTTCTCTTTCGGTTACCAATTCTTTAGTGGAATCAATGCACTCTGGCCATACCCCAATGTCCTGATCCACCGGAAGTCGAGGGGTTCTACCGTACATCAATTGAAATGGAGATTTCTTCGTGCTCGCCTGCACAGACGCCCGGTAGGCCAATAACACTAGTGGCAACGCAGACTCCCAGTCTCCTCCTTTGGCTGATAACCATTCTTTGACCGTTCGGTTGTTACGCTCAGTTAGGCCATTCGTTTGTGGGTGATACGGCGTCGTTCGGATGCGCTTGATTCCCAGTTGTTGCATGCGTGTTCGAAACTCATCGCTTTCGAAGCATGGTCCCTGATCCGTCAAGATCGCCTTTGGTACACCGTGGTTTGCTACAATGTGCTTCATCACCATATCTCCCACCGTAGATGCTTTCTGATCCGGAACGCCAGTCGCTTCGATCCAACGGGTAAAGTGTTCCGTCATGACCAGAACGTACTGGTTACCGCGGGCGCTCAGTGGAAATGGGCCCATAAGATCCATAGACCAGAGTTCACCGATTTCGGAGACTGGTATTGGTTGTAAGGGCTGTTGGGCTCCCCGATTGTCGCTTTTCAGTAACTGACACTGTTGGCATGCAAGCACGTAAGTTGTCACATCCTCTTTCATTTTCGGCCAATATGCTCTTTGTTGCAACAGATCGTACGTCCTAGTGCATCCGGTGTGTGCCATTTCATGGCAGTCTGCCACCACTTTCCTCCTCAGTTGTCTCGGGATGACTACCACGCACGGGTGCCCAACGCCACGCTGCCATGTCAATACGCCTGCACTGTTTAAGCCAACTCTTTTCCATTGGGATGCGATTATTTTCAGCTCCTCATCCTTAGTATTTGTGGGGATTCTCACGCCTCTTGCCAGAGCTTCAATCACTTTCCGGAGGACCTTATCTTGACGTTGTAGGCGTACTAGCGTTTGTGGGTCCTGCTCCATTATTAAGCCGTTGACTCCAACGGTCACTTTGGGGAGTTCGTCGTCTACTTGTGGTCGAGAAAGAAAATCCGCGACGCAATTGCTCAAACCAGGCACATGGTTGATCGTGAAGTCATATTCCTGTAAACGTAATGCCCATCGGGCTAATTTGCCTCTCGGGTCCCTCGCAGTCATGATCCATTCCAGGGGTTTGTGATCCGTCTCCACGTGGAACTGTTGACCCAACAGGTATGGCCTCCACTTGTCCAGTGCCCAGACGATTGCCAAACATTCCTTTTCAATAGTCGAATATTTCTGCTCCGTTGGAGTCAGGACTCTGCTGGCATACTCGATTACTCCTTCCTTTTGCTTGAGTACTGCCCCAATGCCACGGTCACTGGCATCTGTTGCTACGATGAACGTTTCTTTTGTGTTCGGTAGTTTCAACGTCAGTTGTTGCTCGTTCATCGCTTGTTGCACTCGCTTGAACGCCCTCTGGGCATCGTCGGTCCATTCAAATTTCTTGTCTTTTCGAAGGAGTTCGTACAATGGCAATGCAATGGAGTGAAAATTTTTCACGAACCGACTGTAGTACCCCGCTTGACCCAAAAATTGTCTCAGGGTTCGTTTGGAATTCGGAGCCACGGCCTCTCTAATTGTCAGTATTTTCTCCGGGAGAGGCTTGATTTCACCTTGACCCACCTTGTGTCCCAGTAACACCACCGATGATCGTCCGAGCTGTGACTTATCAGCATTGATCCGCAGTCCTGAGTTCTTAATGCGATTCAAGACAGCATCTATATGGGCAGCATGTTCCGATTCCGTGTTGCTGTATATTACGATATCATCTCCGTATACCGCCACATTATCCAGTCGTTTTACCAGCTGAACCATCAGGCGCCGAAATGTGAACGGTGCCCCGGATAGGCCAAACGGCATGCGCTTGAACTGATACTGTTTTTCGCCTACCGTGAATGCGGTCTTCTCACGATCTGTGGGTTTAATTGGTACTTGCCAGTATCCGGAGCGTAAGTCCAAAACTGTGAACAATTTCGCCTGCTGTAGCTTGTCAAAAATATCAGCGACGGACGGTATTGGTACGACTGTATTCTGTGTTACCTCATTCAGCCGTCTAAAATCCACACAAAAGCGGTACTTCCCGTTGGACTTCTTCACCAGGAGAACAGGCGAGTTGTACGGACTGTTGGCTTCTTCGATAACATCCTCGCTCAGCATGTTCTGTATTTGTCTCCTCAATTCCTCCTCAAGATGAACCGGTATCCTGCGGGGCCCGTGAGGTCGAAATGTTCCGGTTGTTGGTATTTCATGGGCAATCCAGTTGCAAAATCCGTACGGATCATCGTCAGTCGTAAATACTTCCGCGTATTTCTCGACCGTGGACTGGAGCAGGGGGGCTGTGCAACTGGGGGTTTTAACCTTGCGTACTTGGTTGACGCTATCCTTTCGCTGTCCTATGAGCGTCAGGGAGCCATACTTGGTTGACAACTTCTTGAGCTTCAAGTCAATCACGGCATCTGTTGCAGCGAGGAAATCGGCTCCGAGTATCGTTTGCCTGGTTTCTGGGGACACAATGAAACGGTGCTTTACGATATGGCCGCCGATACGTACCCCACATTCTTTCACACCGTCAACCAGTAGACTATGACCTCCAACCGTCTTGATCATCATGGATGTCGGTTCTAGGTTTTGCTTTTCGGCACGAGCAATCAACGAAATAGCTGCCCCTGTATCGACTAAACACTGTTCTACCTCTCCATCAACTTCAACCCTTGTATGTACGGCCCCCTTCTCAATCGCTCCCATTACTAGTCGACCCGCCCAACAAAAAGAACAATCACGAAACACTTTATTTTTAGACCTCTGAGACCGCCGGATTGGGCAATCCTTCTTCCAATGTCCTTTTTTTCCACAGATGAAGCAGCCTCCTGGTTGATCGTTCTTCCGTGCTGCTGTTTTCAGGGCAGCTACATCCGCTGCGAGTTGCTCCATTGCCTTCTGCATTACCTCCAATGTCTTCTTGTCCGTATTGCTGTTTGAATCCACTGAGGCCACGGACATTACTGCCAACTCCCGTGTCACCTTCGCCAGATCGTCAAGGTCCATCGGCCGGGCGACATGGGCAATACGGACTTGGTCGCGAACCTCCATCGGGAGACCTTCAATAAACTGCTCCGTTAACAACTGCCGTCGTGATTCTTGATCCAATCCTGGCAGAGCCCTGTCCAGCAAACCTTGCAGAGTGGTGGCAAACACGGACGGGTCCGCTCCTTGTCCAAGCCTGGCCGCCTTGAACCGCCGCATGGCCTCCTGGCGGTCGGCCGGGCTGTCAAACGCAGCCACCAGCGTCTCCTTCGCAGCGGCCCACTCCATCTTCGCAGGGCCTCTTCGCGCTGCGTCCAGCACCGCCTTCGCCCTGCCCTTCACCAGCGTCCGCAGGGCAGCCAGCTTCCCACGGTCGGTCTTGACTCCGACCACTTCGGCCACGTCCTCCAAGTCCTCCAGGAACGTCCGGACGTCTCCATCTTCGAACGGCTGTGGCCAGGGAATCTTCATCCTCGCGTTCGTCACGGCACCAGTTGTTGTGTCCGCAAAAGACGCTTGGCCAACAAGTTGGTTTATTGCGCAAACTTCCGTATAGGTCATGTCAAAAACTAAACCACAAACGTGTACACTCATTTGCACGACGGACATGCACTCACATACATTGGGTGACAGTACGTGGTCATTCGCCTTAGTGAAAGTTCTCATACATCATGTACACACTGTTTCGATAGTCTCTCCTTGTCCGTCGTGTTCGGGGCTTGTCCTTTTGCTCCTGAATGTCCCTTGTGGGTAATACACTACTTGTGAGTAGTATACTACTCACAACGAAACTGCCTGTTATAAAACACTACTACGTCCGATCAAACTGTAGTATTTGACCGTTTTTTACGGATATGGACTAGTTAATTTCCTCATTTATATTGAGGATTGATCCAAGTAAACCATTGAAGACACCTCTAGACGTTGTACAGTTATCTTTAGAACCATGCCGAAAATTGCGAGGGTGTGTTGCACCTGGAATGAAATTCAATGTGGTTAGTTATCTGTTACCGGACCTCAAGATTTGATTGTAGTTCCACCGTAACAGTCTCACGAAAACTCCGTCTGTACGTTTTCAAATCAATGAGAGAGCCTGGACTTTTCCTAAAAATTGGGAACAAAACAGTAGCTGGATCAGTTAATTCTACTCATGTATTTTTAACAACAATATTGCTTAAACTAACGATGCACGCAAAACGAACCACTGGTTCCCGTGACCATCCTGAATTTACTCAGGTTCTATCTAGAAAATGGATCAAGAGTGGTAACACCGGATCCTTTACAAATAACGTGGCAAGATGACGAAGAGTTTTAAAGGATTTCAGTCGATGACCATTGAAGGATGAGCACCAAACTTCGGACGGGATAGCACCTCCTCCGAATCAGTTACAGCACTTTTTGTTCGGGTTAAATAAGGTTTTATGTCAACTAATCCACTGTTTTCTGGGAGTAAGTCAATTTCTTCTCCCACCGGTCCCGTCGGAGGTGGCCCGGATCGGAAATTAGATTTTGAATCTATAGCGTATGATTCACGTTAACCCTGCCGATAATCAAACACCGGAATTACAGTGTATGCTCACATCATGACTTGTTGATGACCAAAACTAATTTTGGTACAACACAGACTGTCCTCCTTCCGACGACTATTTCCAGTTAGCAAAACGGAAAAATCTTCTTTCACCTTGATTTATGGCGACTTCCACATCTAAACACAGTTTCCGTAGTGGCCACGTAAGTAAAATGCGATTGACGGGTGTTTTATTTAGTGACAACTACTCATTCCCGAACAGCGGATATTGGAATCTGTTTGTGAGATGAATCCCCGTGTTCTATTGTGAGTGCCCATCCTCCGCGCTAGTCAGTAGCGTGGTGTGCACATACACCTGCGAATGCACTACACCTTAACTCTTAAGTATAGTATTCACAGTCGCTGTAACGCTGTTGACAAATGGGCAACAGGCTCTCTTGATAAGTGTCCAGTCCACAGTGGTCACGATGAAACTATAGTTTTATCGCCAAGTTATGAATATCACCCGGAGATTACAGCGGCCATTTAGAAAGCCTGCGAACCTTCACGGGCTTGTAGAAGAGTTGCATACAAGTATGTGAAGTGTTCCATATGTTATCCCCAAAGGCCGGCGAATGGTTGGGATTGTTCGGTCAAAACACTGGAGAATTACCCAAAGTTGACCACGAGTAAAACCTAAGCGGAAACTGATGAACCACCAGAAAAAACGTTCGAAATCAGATAAACTGTGTGCCTCACACTAAAAGCAAACGGAAGGAAGATTGTTATTTACCAGGACTGAGAAGGAACCCTGCATNACACTAAAAGCAAACGGAAGGAAGATTGTTATTTACCAGGACTGAGAAGGAACCCTGCATGAAGAGCAGAATGTTGGTGAGGTATAATGGGTGACTCGCTATTTTGTCTAGGATGTCGAAATATTTCAGGAAGGTTTACTTCCCATCCGTGTTAAATTGTATACATGAATGCAGTAAACTGGTGAGAATAAGAGGAATGAAGAAGCATGTTCACGACGGATTGGTTGTCAGTCTAGCTTCCGTTAACTGACTAATCGATATAACGTTAACGGGTTTACCATTTAGTTGGTGAAACCGAATAAGCCGAATGTTAAAAAAAGCATATTCAGAATGCCATTTTTAGATGAAAACGCAAGGTAGCTTAGTACGTCAACTACACAGTCTTGTGATTTAGTTGAATCGTGAACATTTTAAGATTGCCACTCATAAACACCGACCTGAAGACTCCTGCGAAACAGCATTGGTCCCCATCAAAACAAGCAACATCACAAGCAACGCGATTTGAAACAATTATGGTCATCCACGTGAACCCTTTTTAATAATGCTGAAAGAGGCATAGTTAATAGAATTTTTGGACAGCATGAGTTTGTAGAATTCGACATTCAATAAAGTATCACTCCTACACTCCATTCTTGTCAGCTAACTGCCCGAATTTGGTTGCGTACACGGAAACGCAGCGACGCAACAGGAACAATGTTTGCTGTGACAAAAAATGATGCGAGCATTTTTTCCTCATCTGAACATGATGTTAACACTCAAGGTGTTCCATTCTAAATGTGTTCATTCAGTTGTTCCTGTCAAACGAAGTATGAGCCATACAACCATAAATTCGTTTAGAAGTATCCTTGGAAATCGTCAGCTTAGGGAATGGACACATATTTATGACCAACGCCATCAACTGATTTTCTCCATTAGGTATCAGTTACTAAGTCCAAAACAGATAGTCAAAGTTTGATCGATGTCAAACTCTAGGATCTGAAGCGTATGGGAGTTAGTTAATTAGTCTCATTTCACCGACAAGTAGCCGTGAAGTTGTTTAAGTTCAGGTTAAAAATCACTGACGTTTGTTCGCAGCCTTTGCATTGAGATAGACTTTGCAACCAACCGGCTTTTAAAAGAAGCTTTCTGTCAGTTGCCTGTCCAATTCACTGTGTCATTCGAAATCCACAGAATGACCTAGTTACTTGACTGACCAAGTTTTTCTCAACAGTTCACGACTGAATTCATCATCACCATCTATGTTAATTTAGAAGAGGCCCAATCGTAAAAAGCTGACATTTGGCCGGATTCCGGTGTGGCCTCGGAACACAGTTGGCACAGCACTTGCCGAGTCTGGGCATGTCGCTAGTTCGAATTTAAACGAAGCCAAAAATTTTTGCAACCGGCTCTCAGTTGAATTGTGAAATCTACCACACAACGTATAAGTGTGAATACTCCTGTTTAGTCGAACGTCCGCCTAATGTTACCAATGAAAGCACGCCAGCCATGTCTTGTATACTCACCAGACTAGACCAAAACAGTCTCTTCACGCTCTTGCTCACAGAATACACTCGACTTTTATAAACGTGGGGTGATTTAATTTTTTCACAGACTGTACTTAAAAATTCACATAATTTGACAAGTTTTGCTGGGTCTTTCTGCTATTTAAAAATTGCCCTGAAATATTTTTTCTTTTCTGCTGTGATCTGAAACCAGTTGGTTTGGTGCTAATTGGCATAATATTGGGGAATTACTTGATGTGGGCTGGATGACAGTGTAAAAACACAGCGTGGTGTACGCATAGAAAACAAGACAAAAAATGATTTGCTGTAAATCCAACATCGCATTTGTATATATATATCTATACTGTTTATAAGTTCAACATTATTTCAGTAGACCTCGTCAAACTGTGTTTTTTTTAAACACTCCAAGGAGTTTGAATTATTTTGGTAATCCATTTTCTGAAGATTATCTGATAATCTTGCCGGTCCAATTCTCAGAATTCATGAGGTTCATAAATTGTGTAAATGCTTCGTTCCCTTTTGTATCTGACGACAGTTACAACATTAAAAACCTTTTAAATTTTCTCTGAAATGTACGGTAGTCGGCTTGCTAAGTACAAACGTGACAGGAGGAATAGCCATAGCATTTGCAATCAGTAGGTGAGTTCATTGTTAGCTGGCACACAGACAAACGAACATTAGCTAAATGAACCTGGCAAACGTTTACAAAACGACATTGTGTGATCGAAGCTGGCGGTTTTAATGAAGGGATAAATTTTGTGTATGTCAATTTTGCCAAGAAAAGCGATAAATTTGACAATATATAATGACGTACACACACATGACAGAAAATTAATGACCTAGTTAAATATTTTGTAAAACCTGAACACATGTGCATGCAATCAAGTTTTAATGGAATGTAAATAAAGTAAGAGACTGGTGAATTCATGAAAATCATTCACACGACGAGCTATTCACTTGCCTCTGCTTGAACTGAACCCGTGACCTGAATCGGTTAGAAACGCACACGGAAAGATGTTTGACCGGTAGCTTCTCCATGTGTTGTATGATACTGTTGTTTGAAGTGCAGAAAAGAGAACTCCAATCGTGTTGGTGACATCTTTTGTTCTTGTATTGTCACGTAAAACTAAACAGTACGAAATATGCACAAAATGACCACTTTCGTAAGTTGTTTCTTTCTTCTGGTCAAACCGTGTCCCAGATTCAGGGTCATCAAAACGAACATTCTTTTGGACACACTAATTACACGAACGTTTCCCTGATTCGACACTCCACCGCCTTCATTCAGGGCTAATAGGTGCTTCTTCATACATTCTATAGTTGTCTTAAGCTCGATATGATTTCATACACCGGACTAAATTCTGTTACCGAATTGTATGTGTTAGCTTCTGTCATGTTTTTATTTACTGCTAGGTTAAGTGATGCAACAGTCTTCTGTTTTGTTAAATAACGGCTAAACATTAACATGTAAAATGCCTCACGGCGAGTGAATTAGTTAATATGCTTTACGCATCTGGATAGGTGACTGATCAACAGTCTGCATAATCATATGATCAACTAGCAATAGACAGGAAAAACGAACAGATTCAATCATGCAACAGCAATATCATTGATGATAAAATTTAAGTAGTTTTCACTGAACAGCCACTTTCGTTATCAAGTGAAATGAGCCTCAGTAGCACAATTGGTTTCAGAATTTCAAGACTGATTTTCCTATAGAATTCGACCTGTGTACAGAACAGGCGGAAAAATCAGGTTAACAGCTCGCAGGCAAATGTTTTCACGTGAGTCCAGTTAGACGTGTAGATACACAGGTCCAAAAGTATGGTTTTCAAGCTGCACAGCCATTGAGGGGAGTGCACATAAGACGATATATTGACTGGTTAAGTTGTTTGGGATTATGGAAAAATCAGCACGTAGCATTCTGATTTTGGTGAAAAATCCCTTGAAATGAAGTGAACATATCACATTTTTACATAAAGTGACACCGAGAAACTTAAAATAACTAAGCCCAGTTAGAGGTTCTCTACTTATCTAAGGAATTTGGAGGTTCATTGTGATTCAGTCGATGAGAGATCATGCCGACACATTTGCACTTGCTGAGATAGAAATTCGCGGACTGCAAGCAGTTTATCGAGTTGGAAGAAGTGTCGTGCACGTTAGGCAGAATAACACAGCAGGGTTTTTGATGTTTAACAACAAATCGTCTAAATAATTTATGGAAGTGTCGGATACTAAAGTCCCACGAATGCTGTGCACAGTGAGAACAAATTCAGAGAGCATTGTGCCATTGAATAGGCTGGGGTGAGTGAGGATGATGCCGAAAGGTTTAACTTAGCACTGTTTGGTGAAATAAACGATGGTAAGATTGTTGCTGATAAGCCAATAAAGAACCTTGGAGGGAGGAAAGAGAATTTTAAAGAGTATCTTCTGTAAGTGTTGGCAAATACATCCCTGTAGTACCCCAGCAGCTCCAGATTTTTCGTCGAACGGTAATGTGACGAAATCTAACACTCATCTGGATGTTCGCTTTTTAATTACAGCTAATCGGTAGTGCACATTTTCGTCCAGACCGGGATTTGTATCCCGGATATCGTGTGGTTGAGACTAGCGTTGTAACCGCAACGCCGATAAGTTCATAGTAGTCATCACCAAATAATCACATCTAAACATTCAACCACAATGTTGTGTGAATTTGATTCCAGCTAACCTGATCATTTTAATAAGAAACAAAAGGAATTCGTAACCCTGTGTGGATAACACGCTAGTCTCATAAACACAAGGGCTGTGGTGCAAACTCCGGTTCGGAAAAGGATATGCGTCACCAATACGAACGAAGCGGGAGTTCAGTGCTTCCTTCCAAATTGGACTGGTCAAAAAGCTTAGGTGACTGAGAAGGCTGCGATCAGGTGTGGACGGCGTTCACGTTGAAATAATCCAAACTCCCAAATCTCTATTGAACGTAACGAAATGAACTATGCGAACACGAGCTTGAACGGCAGAGCATGAACAACGTCAAACGAATTGTCCATAATCTGTAGTATTCATTTGAGGTTCCATTTCCGCACGAAACAGTTTTCCAATAAGTTCCAGCGATAGTTGCGGGTGCACAATCAGCCAAACCCCGGTCGCTCATTTGTTTGGATTGCTGTTATACCTGTTGATATCTAACGGTCGGAAATACGCACACACCCATCGAATAATTCACCTAATAGTTTTCATGCAGAATGGGCACGTTGCTTAAGAACGACGATGACAAACCGCCATTGTTAGTTTTCAAACAAACAAGCTGGCTTGTTTCCTGAGAACACTGTTGTTCTCTTGGAATTACAGTTTCACACCTGAGCATAAACAGCGGGATTTTATTGAGAAGTGTCAATCCGCCTATTGTTGTGGCAGTTTATGTGGGGGTAAAATATGTGGAGCTAAAATAAATCTATACGAGTTAGCTCATTGCTGATAATCTCTGAACCATACTGTGCCAAAGAATGAGCTTCCGGTGTGCAATCCGCCTACTGCTTTCTGCAATCTGATAGAACCGGCTAAAGTAGAAGGGTTGTCTTTCGAAGGCAAAAGAAGTGATACAGGGATCACATGTAGCCGGGCAATTGCGTAAGTGTTCGGATAAATCTCACCTTCCTAACAAACCAACTTCTGTTGTTTTGTCTCATGTCCTCTAATATGGCTTAACTTCCTTACATTTTCAATATGTGAACCTCGTTTTTAATTAGTTGCAAACGTTGCATTCATAACGCACTTTGTAATAGTCCAAATTGTTACCATGCGGCAGACCGGTGAGTTACTCCGTGTAGCACACAAACCAATAGAAAATTATTTAATGGCTTGACATTTGGACTTCCAGGGAGTCAGGTTGGCTGTCTGATCAAGAACACCGCATTAGCTTAGTGTTGAGAAAAGTTGTCATGTCTCGTCCAGAGTTTAACAGACAGTTTGATGCCTACTCACATGCGACCGTAGCTGAATATTCATGTAAGACTTGACTATACATACACTGCTGATGCACTGTATAACTAACGGAACTTGAGGTAAGCTGAGGGTACGAGAAACATTCTCAGTTTTGCGAAACGGCGTTGATCATTTAAGGTGTATGAAACGTATGCTCACGTATGTATTGTTTAGGAGATCTATTCTAAACCTTACCTTCTGGTAAATTCTGTTAATTTGGTGAAACTGCCGAATTTTCAGGTGCATATCTGATGGCGATATAGATTCGTTACAGTGATAAAATGTGAAACAGCAGTACATAGATAATCTCTCTGTTGAAGCAAGTACAAAGTGATGTTGAACTGGTAGTGCGTTAGCGGTACACGTGCTCATTCGTCAAAGGTGTTAATTCGGTAGATGTTATACACCTTGTTAACAAGTGAAAGGTGAACATGAATGAATCGTGATAAAATAATTCCTTCTAGCGAACAGTCCAGCAAGTATGATCATAGACCAACGCTGCCAACTAGTTTATTCATATGTAAAAGGCTGATGTTTCGTTAAACGAGAAAGCAATCACATGATTTAGCGGTAGATTGACCCAATTGGACGAGGAAAATTTTTTCAATAAACTGGTTAATTTTAATTCAGTAATGCTCTTATTCACTGCCCAATTCATAAATGAGTACATGCAACGTAACATAAGTGAATGGTCAGAGATTCATTCGAAACGTCGTTCCAATATTATCTTCCGTTGTGCCCCATTGCTAACATTTAATAAAACAGTGTCCATCATTCTTTGTTGTGTCCAGTTCTCGCAAAACTGAACAAAGGAATTAACATTTATTTTTCTCTACTGCATCCGCAGTTTATATTCGTGTACAGAGGCACCATGAGATTTGTTCCGCGCTACTTCACCACTGTCAACGATAAGCATTGAGATGGAACGGAATTGAAAGTATGCTTCCGTAATCCGCATATGCACTTTGGTCACCTATGGCAACCACTTGGTAGGCAACGTATATACAAAAGCTGATCGGAAGTAGATTGTTCAAGTCGGTTTGATGCACGTGATAATGATAATAACTATGTAAACCGTTGGCGTACGAAAAGGTTAGTAGTTGTAATGATAATATCGGAATTCAATAACACAGTTGCACCAGTTCCGTTTCAATTGAATTCTCAAGACACAACAATTAATTGCCTTAGCTGTTGCGCGCCATTTTACTTACAGGCCAAAATAGATCAGCCGGCTTTTGGTTGGCCTACACTCCAGCAAGTATCCATAGCAATCTCCCCCAGAAGGAGCAGAGAAGGCTTCTTGCAAACAATCGATCCCAGTGACCACCAGCGTAGTGGTGGACAGCTTTTTTGACCTAGGTGGGTCATACCAGCAACACGTATGCCGGATAATTAAAATGGGAACTTACGAATAAGTGGCAGATTTTAGTCCATGCACTAGTTCACTAGACCACGTGGTCACGGTCGCCGTGGTTGAAGGAGGGCATGCGAATCACTCCTTTTAACTGCTGCTTTCTTTTATGTTTCTAGGCTTAAACCGATCGATAATTATTAGCCCCACAAACAAAATTTTGAGTCTTTCAACTGATCTGGTTCGGACTTCACTGAGTAGTCACTATTACGACACGATTGATTAGATGCAACAGGACGGTTACTACCTCTGAACCGGATGTCAGCGGACAATATTCAACAGTCGATTACGGCTGGAGACTTAGATGTGATAATTCCTTCATGTTTATATGAGGTCGTTAGTGGCCGACTGCCCCATGAAGGCGTCATCAGAGTTCCGTTTGTAATCGTGGTACGAACACGGAATACGAGTGAGCTCTAACAGAATTAAAACTCGCTTTCAAAAGGGGTTGCCTGAGAGTCTACGAGGCTGCGTCGACTGCTCTCAACCATCAGCAAGAATAAATGCATGGCAAGTATTTAACGACAAAATGGACCTTTCCGCGGTGCCCTTTGTGGTGTGTAACCCTACGGAATACTTTTTGGAATGCAGTCGCGTCTTTTGGAGTCTGGTCCATTGATAATATACGAACGTATCAGCTGAGACTTCTGTGTAGAGGTACCAGTGCAGGCATACTCTATGTGTGTGATGTGCTATGGCGTCACTGTTTCAAACGCGGAAAATGTCTAACACATCTGAAACAATGGCAATGTTGGAAAAATGATAACCAAGTTAGTTTACCTATAGAATGATTCTGTACAAAATATCAAACATTTTTCAAGCTTCCGTTTGGATGCTAGTTACATCCGGTCTAGAGTGTTTCAGCACGGAAAATTAATATATCTAATCCACTATGGGAGAAGTGACACACTCATATGAGTTACCTGATCTTCACGAGTGTCAAAACTTACGATTAGTACAACGTCCGTTGATATCAGTCAAGTAATTTTGTGAACTTTCTTCAAAATTTGAGCATTCCGAAATAAATGCTGAATGTGTTTAACTCTGTTGCCGTCTGAAGGTTTCCCTCCAAAATCGCATTTCATATTCTAGATGGTCATTTACACAAACAACCGTTGACAGTGATTCCATTCTTAATCTATGAAATTAAATAGGATGTGTGTGAGGCATATGTGAAAGTTATAACAAATCAAACAGGTCCTTAAAAATCACGGAAGTGGGACGAAGCACAGTTTACTGGAGGAGGGTAGTAGTGTTGATGAATGCATGGGACTGTCACATGTGCCTGCTATGAGCCACACTCTTTTCGGGTGTCACCTGATTCATGCAAGCTCGGGTTCCAATGACTTGTGGATTAGGTGACCAGAGAAGGTGTGGGATTTGCAAGAACTTGACACGCAGGTAGGGATTATGGCTTATGAGTGAATTAACCTGGGTCGCTGATATTGGTGGCTCATTGACAGCTATTGATTGGGCTTGACGAGCGTTACAAATGACTCGAAAGAATCATCCAAATTTATTTGGTACCAATCTCAAATAGGTGAGAACCCATCACACACGAATTGGGCTTTTTCCAACCAATACGAGACCATTCCAGGAGATGTTCCCGAATCCTTTCCATAGTTCACCTTGTGGTAATCCCAACGTAACCAGCTTGGCAACAACAAGTAAAAGAATAAACACAAAAGGAGAGGAAAAATCTTACCAATGAGAGGCAGGTGTTGAACGGCAAAACGACCCGGTTCGCAAGCTAGGCACACTCGGTTGGTGGTGTTGTATAACAGGCAGTTTCGTTGAGTAGTATACTACTCACAAGTAGTGTATTACCCACAAGGGACATTCAGGAGCAAAAGGACAAGCCCCGAACACGACGGACAAGGAGAGACTATCGAAACAGTGTGTACATGATGTATGAGAACTTTCACCAAGGCGAATGACCACGTACTGTCACCCAATGTATGTGAGTGCATGTCCGTCGTGCAAATGAGTGTACACGTTTGTGGTTTAGTTTTTGACATGACCTATACGGAAGTTTGCGCAATAAACCAACTTGTTGGCCAAGCGTCTTTTGCGGACACAACAACTGGTGCCGTGACGAACGCGAGGATGAAGATTCCCTGGCCACAGCCGTTCGAAGATGGAGACGTCCGGACGTTCCTGGAGGACTTGGAGGACGTGGCCGAAGTGGTCGGAGTCAAGACCGACCGTGGGAAGCTGGCTGCCCTGCGGACGCTGGTGAAGGGCAGGGCGAAGGCGGTGCTGGACGCAGCGCGAAGAGGCCCTGCGAAGATGGAGTGGGCCGCTGCGAAGGAGACGCTGGTGGCTGCGTTTGACAGCCCGGCCGACCGCCAGGAGGCCATGCGGCGGTTCAAGGCGGCCAGGCTTGGACAAGGAGCGGACCCGTCCGTGTTTGCCACCACTCTGCAAGGTTTGCTGGACAGGGCTCTGCCAGGATTGGATCAAGAATCACGACGGCAGTTGTTAACGGAGCAGTTTATTGAAGGTCTCCCGATGGAGGTTCGCGACCAAGTCCGTATTGCCCATGTCGCCCGGCCGATGGACCTTGACGATCTGGCGAAGGTGACACGGGAGTTGGCAGTAATGTCCGTGGCCTCAGTGGATTCAAACAGCAATACGGACAAGAAGACATTGGAGGTAATGCAGAAGGCAATGGAGCAACTCGCAGCGGATGTAGCTGCCCTGAAAACAGCAGCACGGAAGAACGATCAACCAGGAGGCTGCTTCATCTGTGGAAAAAAAGGACATTGGAAGAAGGATTGCCCAATCCGGCGGTCTCAGAGGTCTAAAAATAAAGTGTTTCGTGATTGTTCTTTTTGTTGGGCGGGTCGACTAGTAATGGGAGCGATTGAGAAGGGGGCCGTACATACAAGGGTTGAAGTTGATGGAGAGGTAGAACAGTGTTTAGTCGATACAGGGGCAGCTATTTCGTTGATTGCTCGTGCCGAAAAGCAAAACCTAGAACCGACATCCATGATGATCAAGACGGTTGGAGGTCATAGTCTACTGGTTGACGGTGTGAAAGAATGTGGGGTACGTATCGGCGGCCATATCGTAAAGCACCGTTTCATTGTGTCCCCAGAAACCAGGCAAACGATACTCGGAGCCGATTTCCTCGCTGCAACAGATGCCGTGATTGACTTGAAGCTCAAGAAGTTGTCAACCAAGTATGGCTCCCTGACGCTCATAGGACAGCGAAAGGATAGCGTCAACCAAGTACGCAAGGTTAAAACCCCCAGTTGCACAGCCCCCCTGCTCCAGTCCACGGTCGAGAAATACGCGGAAGTATTTACGACTGACGATGATCCGTACGGATTTTGCAACTGGATTGCCCATGAAATACCAACAACCGGAACATTTCGACCTCACGGGCCCCGCAGGATACCGGTTCATCTTGAGGAGGAATTGAGGAGACAAATACAGAACATGCTGAGCGAGGATGTTATCGAAGAAGCCAACAGTCCGTACAACTCGCCTGTTCTCCTGGTGAAGAAGTCCAACGGGAAGTACCGCTTTTGTGTGGATTTTAGACGGCTGAATGAGGTAACACAGAATACAGTCGTACCAATACCGTCCGTCGCTGATATTTTTGACAAGCTACAGCAGGCGAAATTGTTCACAGTTTTGGACTTACGCTCCGGATACTGGCAAGTACCAATTAAACCCACAGATCGTGAGAAGACCGCATTCACGGTAGGCGAAAAACAGTATCAGTTCAAGCGCATGCCGTTTGGCCTATCCGGGGCACCGTTCACATTTCGGCGCCTGATGGTTCAGCTGGTAAAACGACTGGATAATGTGGCGGTATACGGAGATGATATCGTAATATACAGCAACACGGAATCGGAACATGCTGCCCATATAGATGCTGTCTTGAATCGCATTAAGAACTCAGGACTGCGGATCAATGCTGATAAGTCACAGCTCGGACGATCATCGGTGGTGTTACTGGGACACAAGGTGGGTCAAGGTGAAATCAAGCCTCTGCCGGAGAAAATACTGACAATTAGAGAGGCCGTGGCTCCGAATTCCAAACGAACCCTGAGACAATTTTTGGGTCAAGCGGGGTACTACAGTCGGTTCGTGAAAAATTTTCACTCCATTGCATCGCCATTGTACGAACTCCTTCGAAAAGACAAGAAATTTGAATGGACCGACGATGCCCAGAGGGCGTTCAAGCGAGTGCAACAAGCGATGAACGAGCAACAACTGACGTTGAAACTACCGAACACAAAAGAAACGTTCATCGTAGCAACAGATGCCAGTGACCGTGGCATTGGGGCAGTACTCAAGCAAAAGGAAGGAGTAATCGAGTATGCCAGCAGAGTCCTGACTCCAACGGAGCAGAAATATTCGACTATTGAAAAGGAATGTTTGGCAATCGTCTGGGCACTGGACAAGTGGAGGCCATACCTGTTGGGTCAACAGTTCCACGTGGAGACGGATCACAAACCCCTGGAATGGATCATGACTGCGAGGGACCCGAGAGGCAAATTAGCCCGATGGGCATTACGTTTACAGGAATATGACTTCACGATCAACCATGTGCCTGGTTTGAGCAATTGCGTCGCGGATTTTCTTTCTCGACCACAAGTAGACGACGAACTCCCCAAAGTGACCGTTGGAGTCAACGGCTTAATAATGGAGCAGGACCCACAAACGCTAGTACGCCTACAACGTCAAGATAAGGTCCTCCGGAAAGTGATTGAAGCTCTGGCAAGAGGCGTGAGAATCCCCACAAATACTAAGGATGAGGAGCTGAAAATAATCGCATCCCAATGGAAAAGAGTTGGCTTAAACAGTGCAGGCGTATTGACATGGCAGCGTGGCGTTGGGCACCCGTGCGTGGTAGTCATCCCGAGACAACTGAGGAGGAAAGTGGTGGCAGACTGCCATGAAATGGCACACACCGGATGCACTAGGACGTACGATCTGTTGCAACAAAGAGCATATTGGCCGAAAATGAAAGAGGATGTGACAACTTACGTGCTTGCATGCCAACAGTGTCAGTTACTGAAAAGCGACAATCGGGGAGCCCAACAGCCCTTACAACCAATACCAGTCTCCGAAATCGGTGAACTCTGGTCTATGGATCTTATGGGCCCATTTCCACTGAGCGCCCGCGGTAACCAGTACGTTCTGGTCATGACGGAACACTTTACCCGTTGGATCGAAGCGACTGGCGTTCCGGATCAGAAAGCATCTACGGTGGGAGATATGGTGATGAAGCACATTGTAGCAAACCACGGTGTACCAAAGGCGATCTTGACGGATCAGGGACCATGCTTCGAAAGCGATGAGTTTCGAACACGCATGCAACAACTGGGAATCAAGCGCATCCGAACGACGCCGTATCACCCACAAACGAATGGCCTAACTGAGCGTAACAACCGAACGGTCAAAGAATGGTTATCAGCCAAAGGAGGAGACTGGGAGTCTGCGTTGCCACTAGTGTTATTGGCCTACCGGGCGTCTGTGCAGGCGAGCACGAAGAAATCTCCATTTCAATTGATGTACGGTAGAACCCCTCGACTTCCGGTGGATCAGGACATTGGGGTATGGCCAGAGTGCATTGATTCCACTAAAGAATTGGTAACCGAAAGAGAAAGAGCCCAACGAAATCTGAAAGCATCGCAAGCACGCACAAAGGAGAAATCCGCAAGGCAACGGTTCGGCAAGACTAGAATGTTCAACCTAGGAGAACGGGTGAAATATCGAGACCATCGGAACACCGGTGCCAGCGGGCCAGGATCAAGAAAACTTTTGCCTAAATGGAAAGGTCCGTATTTGGTAATATCCAGACGAGGCCCAGTATACACGATCAAGAAGGACGGCGAGACGAAACGAGTGCACGCCAGTGAGTTAGCAACGTGGCACGAGATGCCGGCGCGACGAACCAGAAGATCAATAATCCGGGAGGAAACACCGCGTCGATCGGAGAGGATTCGTCGACAAATGCGAAGGAACCAAGGAACCTCAGAAGGGGGAGGAGTGTTGTATAACAGGCAGTTTCGTTGTGAGTAGTATACTACTCACAAGTAGTGTATTACCCACAAGGGACATTCAGGAGCAAAAGGACAAGCCCCGAACACGACGGACAAGAAGAGACTGTCGAAACAGTGTGTACATGATGTGTGAGAACTTTCACCAAGGCGAATGACCACGTACTGTCACCCAATGTATGTGAGTGCATGTCCGTCGTGTAAATGAGTGTACACGTTTGTGGTTTAGTTTTTGACATGACCTATACGGAAGTATGCGCAGTAAACCAACTTGTTGGCCAAGCGTTTTTAGCGGACTCAACAGTGGTAATCACTTGGTAATTTTACCCTTGTATAACGGAGACAAAATGAACATTTATCTACTCTCCGAACAGCTTCAAACCATAATTTTGGTTATATGTTTCTGTCTGAGAACCATTCAGAATACCCACTTTGGCTTGGCAAGTCACTAATTTGTTGAGGTTTTCTCAGTAAGGTAACTGGTGTGCATATCCTTTGGACTGTGGTTATTAAGGAGCAAACCCAATTCCGACCGTGGTTCAGTGGAACATAGTTGGGAAGTTTCACGCAATAGCCCGTCCAAGTTTTGCCCCATGAACTGACCTCTGTACTGATCCATCACCTCTACGAAGCATGACCACACATGAAAATGATCGCCAGTTGTTTATTGCTGATTTAGGAGTTAACACTATGCTTAGGCACATGATTGAAGTCTGTCATAGCCCACTTCGAAGCCAGAAATACGTTGTCTCACGTTTACATCAAGACTACTAAAAATTACTCGAATTTGGCCTCCATTTTAGGCATACTTGCGTTTGCTCTACTTGACTAAATTGCTCGTAAACCCTCTTGTGAATAAATGGTCAACTTTGTTAGGTTCGCCAACTTTCTCTCTATATTTAGCAATAACTGACATTGATTTTTGTATGATCGTATATGGTCAGAACATTCGGACATTTTTGAAAACATTCGCTGACAAAATTGTCATTAGTTCATCTCAGCTTCTTCATATACATTCAAATAAGTCTACTACGTAATTGAAAAAACGACCTTACTGTCGTGTTTCGGCCTGCAGTTTAGCACCGTCCAGCTAAATTTTTCAATCAGCTACTTTCCTCTTGTTGTATGTTTGAGGCAATTTAGGTAACAATTTCAGAAAAATATTGTCAATTGGCTGTGCGTACACTAAAGTAAACTGGCTAAACTGATCAAATTAATTAGCCTGAAATGATTTGCAGCAGCTCTGGCTAAATTTCTTACACTTTTCGATACTGGGCAGAAGGTAGCATTACATTGATACCGAACTACTGGTCGGTCACAGCTGAAACACGACAACCGTATTTATCTCTATCAATCTGTCTTTTATTTAAAGTGAATGACGGATATCTGAAATGAATAACGTCCTACAGATGGAGTCCTGTTCTACACAGGGCTGTCAACTTATATGTCAGGCCCCCAAGACGGAAGTTGTTCCTCGTCAGAATTGTGTTGAAAAGTCGTAACTATGGTTTCTTGATAAAGATTTAAAACAATCACTGCGGTTACAGTGAGTAAACACTAAGAAGTGGCATACAACAACGTACAAATTTGTCTCTTTTGTTAACTCACATTTTTGCATCCATCCGGCGAAATTCATTCAGTGTTGTCTGCTACAATTTCGACATCCTCACTAAACCTTGTTAACCATAATAAGCTTCCGTCATGTCTACAATCAATTCCGGGTTCGTGAACAAACGAATGAGCGGATGTGTTCTGCTACATTCCGTTTTTCAGAAACATTTATGCGTTTCCCGTCTTCTCCAGATATTTTTCTTCCGTTTCTTTGTATTCAACCGGCAGTTTAACATTCACACAACTGTCATCGTTATCTGTATCCAAATGTGTACTAGTAATTAATCAACACAGGATAAGCTGTGAATTATTCGAGTGTATTATTACCCGATATTAACTTCATGTGGTTTACTCATAGTCCTTCAAAACATATTGGGTATATAGCACATCATCCTCAGTCAGTATTTGGAGCTGTTTCTGTGGTCATGAGTTTAGTCGTTATTCCCACCTTTTGTCTTCTCTAAATATTTAGGCCGTGTGCGTATGGTGAATCTCGTATATTGTAACAAATGCTTCTTGAGTTGTTGAAGCTCGCAAGCGCATCAAGATGGCGAGATCACCTAGAGGAGACCCAAATGCGGAAAATCTGAACTTTGACTAGATTCGAACCACCGGAAGAAACAACGTGTCTAGAGGCGGTAATACCTCTACTGACCAAGCTACGACGATCAATCGACGTTTTGATTTAAAGTGGCGCGTTCCTCTCAGGAGGAATTTTTTTCGAGCAAGCCGCAAATAGTTCCTTAACTTTGCAACTGCGGGTAGGTTTCTCACTACCATAAAACCGTAATATGGGTCTTTCCGTCCCTTTGGTACTCTGTTTTTTAGCGACGGTTCTTTTCTGGGATTCCTTAGACAGTGACCAATGTGTAAGTAAAACTTAGCGTGAAATACAAAGTTGTTTTAGCCTGGTCTTTACCGTTCAACAGGTAAGAGAACCTGGTGCACTTCGGTCACACATTCCATTGGAGGAACAGCAAACGGTGAAGGTCGTAAATATTATATAATTTGCCAGTTAGTTAGGCCGCATACTTCGAACACAATGGAGTCCGCAGCTTAGAGCCTAAGTTAAGAGCACTTATTGAAACTGTGTGAAAACTCAGTGTTTGAAGCAGTTAGATGCTACTGTAATTTTATAAGGTAAGGCAATATAAGCAGTATGTGTTTAATGGCCTACCTGAATTCGAATTATTAGTTCAACGCTACCACAGTTGGTGTGATACCTCGGATAGTCTGATCATTTCCAGACCCCTCCAGGTTAGAAAGTCGGCAATCTGCCCCACACAATTTTGCCATTTTGGCTTCCACAGTACGAGATTAAACGACTGTCTGACGTGAAATTTATTGAACAGACTTCGCTGTTATGGTAAGCTCGACTACTTCAAACTGGGCCAAACCAAGCACAAGTTAATTTTCAACAGCACGTATTCACCCTCTCAACTGGAATCATGTGTACATTTATGCATAAGAACAAAACAATGAGAAATATGCGGTCTAAATTACGTAAATATTCCTCTTTCGTACTTAGTAACATCCACAAATTTCTTAACACACTGGACGTTTGAGAAAACCAGGAAATCCGACGAGGTGGTTGTACATCTAGTAAGCGAGTTGTGAGAAACAAACACATCTGAAATCAAATGCAACAGAACAGGTTAGTGGCTCAAAAGTCTTGAAAAGCAAACGAGAATCAAGGGCCATTGATTTGAACAGGCCACTTTAAACCGGACGTAAGTATTTCCCTGTAGTACTTGATTGTACGGCACTTCATCATGGGCTGGAACTACTTGTGAATAAGGGGATGGCAATCAAACACATCGATTACAGACGGCTTTCTTTCGACCGAACAAGAATTGCATCCGGTCATTCACGGTTCAAGTAGTCACATCATTCGGTGTTCTTCAACCTCAAAATATCTCGTAATCTTATGCGATAACAAATATCTTCTTACACAGTGAAAGAGCCCAAAAATCCGGAGAGGAAATTTACTACGGTAGTGCGGCAATTTGTGACACGGTTGCGTTGGAATCTGTAGAGTATGTGCGATCGAGCAGAGATATCAATTGTGGGGCAAGTCAAGTCGACAATGCGCGTTATGTATTCGAAGCCTAAGGCTTTTGTGAAATCATCATAATAAAGAGAGTATTAAGAGCAACGTTTTGTTCGTAAGAATCAAAAGTGGTGTTAAGATTCTTACGCATAAAAAGAGAATGAAAAAAGAATCAGAGTCAGAAGGAAAGCAGTAATGAAGTAATTTAGGTTAACTTTGGGACAAGCGTGTTACTAGGAGCTCTTCAGCTGTATCTTCTATTTCGTGTATAAAGTCATAAAGCTTTGTAGTAACTGTTGGCGTAAGTGTTTGTATGCACCGTCCGGAAGCGGCTAACAACGATCACTTAGCCAGTCTGGTCTGCCGGGATTGAAACCACCCATTATGTAAGATATACGCGGGTTGTACAACTGTCGACTGAATTAATAACAACTCAAGTAAGGCGCATATTGACAGCCAAACGTAAACTGAATATAGTTTTCCTCGCCAGTCTCTCACACATCAACAAACAACCAAGTCAAACTGAGTGCTTATAAGGACTGATAAGCCTAGATCACAAAGCTGTCGACAGGATTTAACAGAGCTGTTCCCTTTGTTCACTATTCCGAATGCTGGGTCAAATGGACCACTATTCACAAAAGGCTGTGGTCGAACGGTTGGATGACTACTTGATGAGGCATATTATGGGATTAGTGAGTTCTTGGTTATCAAACCATTCCCGCTCACACGAAGGCCGGAGGGCCAATTCCTGTCTAGAAGTTGAGCTCTGATACAAGCGAAGCCTCAATATAAGGTTTCCTTTCAAAGTAGGCCACTCCGGTGACTAACTTAGGTGCAATCGATTGTAGATCGGGTTCAGTTTGAGAAAAAACCTGAACTGAAGCCAACAAAATGTATGCAACAACAGTGGCTTGCACTCTGCGAACCAGCGGTACTACGAGCAGGATAGTTAAGTAATATCAGGCTAACTTTAAGCTTTGCTAATAGAAAATACAATACAACGGCATTCTGTTTATGGTGCCATGGTCTCAGCGTAACTCACATCTGGCAGTAGTCCTAACCTGACGAATTCTGAAGCGAACAAACCAGCCTCAAGATGCTTACTGGAGATAAGCTGATGATAAACTTTAAAGTGTGTGTAACAACTGTCTGGTGACACACTTCACTGAATCACGAGTGGAAAACAAATTTCTCAAAAGCCGTTCAGTGTTCCATGATTTATTAATTCCAGGAAGCTATTAAGTGAAGGTGGCGAACGTGACAAACCGAAGGGGTATCTGTGAAACAAAGATGCATTATGGCTCAGCAACGACCTAATATACATTTTAGACCAGTGATCCCCCAACTCCTCGGTTCATTCCTCCCTTATTTAACGTGTAGTATTTGACCACAGGAATCTTAAAAGTGGTGAATACGCCAGCAGATGTCAGCAGATTAATGTGACGGATGAAATTGGGACAAAGATATCAGTCGAGAAACATTAGGCTTGAAATCACTTTTAAGAGATAGTGGATTCTTACGTTTGGAAATTGAGTTAAAACAAGTATGCTTGGTGGAAGGTTGAGAGGGCAACAGGCAGCTTCTAAACATCAACTCGTGAATAAACTACCTGACCTGGGTTTTTAGCTCAAGCCATAGCTCAGAGTAATTTTGTGATGAGGCTGACTGTTCCTCCAATCATCCACCTAAGTAGGCACGTATGTTTAGGAATAGATTTCTCATTCGCTCCAGATTACGGATTTCCAGGTTATACTCAGGTCTCACCGACGTGTTACTTGAAACTGAGTGAATTATACACAACACATAACAGAGCCACCAACAATTTCCATTAGGCTGTGAACATTCACTGTCTTTCGGAGGCCGGTATTACATTTAAGTCGACGTTATTTCCACTGAAATACAAACAGGTATGAATTGAGAGCAATGCGGTTCAAGTAAATCATTACGGCCAACATTATTTTAAGAAGCTCTACAAATTTCTCTACATATTAAACAATCTCCGAAGTTTAGATGACCACCGCCAATCAGACCAGATTGGATGAACTCGCCTAATATCCTGGTGGGTTCAGGTTGACCATGATAACCACAACGTTCTTCCGAATTGTTTGTAGACGAGCAGTGCTAGATGACTTAGTCATGTTGCGAACACTTGTTCTAACAACGAGATGTGAAATGTGGCCTCTTCGGGTGAGCTGACAGGGTTTCGGTGGACGATTAAAAACCACGGCCTTCGTACATGCGTGTTTAACTGAATTTAACAAATGAGTCGAGATTAGCAAGCTGATATTGTTAACTGTTCGGCAATGAAGCCAACTTGATCACGGTTTAAAACTCACTTAAGATAGGACCGGTCAGAAGAACGGAAAAAGTGGCTACATCCACTGTGAATTGAGTATATCGACATGATTTACAGAATGACTAATACTGGCATTTTGCATATTAGAAACTTCAACACCATCGTTATTCTGAAGGGCTACTTTGAATTATGCTGTTTCTTACCATTGTTGTCTGGAAAAGACTCCACTTGTGCCTACCTCTCTTAATAATATTCTCCGGATAGACAATACTGTTGAAAGCGTCTCGTGACATTTTTTTATTAAGCTTTCATTCTGTCATTGATACTGTTGCTCTCTATCCGGTCGTTGAGTTAACAGGCAGAGCAAAAAATGTGAGTTAGTTTACAAACGTGTATCTATGGGCAGTTTCAAGTTCATTTTGTAACTTCCGAAATGTTGTTGATCACATTTTCACAACAAACAATGTTGCTTGTTCGGTGGTCAACGAAGCTGTCGCTGTGAGCCTTACTAAATACTGTAATTCCGTAACAATGTTACTACGTTCCGACAAACTTCAAATGAAACTGCGGACAATTATTAATTTTTTTCAGAATAGCGATAAATTAGAATTCTCTTTTAAAAAAATGCACTAACGAAACAACCGTTTTGCGTTTTCCTTCACAACATTGCATACCATACTGTCGCCAAATTTTTCAATTTGGTGTTCTGTATCATACGGGGAAAACGACACGAACTGCAGTCGGAGTTCATGAGTCTGCACAACTATAGGTTAGGAATTGCGTGCGATTTCTGATAGCTGGGTCTTGCAGTTACTCCACAAGAAAAAAGTTGGCGTGCAAACCGTCCGAGTCTAGAAGTGGTAGGGGACACTAAAACTGCCGAAGAAACGAAACAACGTTCAATAGGTTCTTCATACTGTTTGTAAGAACCGTAAGTGACAATCACGTTCAACCCTATTTACAAATTCATAGTTAATTCCAGATTACAACAAAGTAAACTGAGCTATGTATCCGGGTTTTTGTTACTTGGCAGAATTAGTTGAGAAGGAAAGTTAAATTATGGCCGGATTACTTGATTCTTAACAACCACGTAAATTATAATACTGTTTGTAAGTACTGCTCATATATATGGATGTTTTCCAATATTCATATTGAGCAAAACGCAAAAATTTTTCATTGGGTAAGGAAGATGGCATTCGCACATTTTTAATGTTTACCTGGTACTGATGATGAGAATGAACAATTGAAATTGATCCAACTTAACTTTGTTCCTAAAATTGGTTCCTCTTTTAGTTCACAAAGTTTTGATAATCAACATTTGCTTCTGGACTGTTCACCTGTTTTGGCTCTCTGTCGTCAGTTAGATATATTACTGGCATTAGTCTCAGACTAATATTGCTAGTGTCAAACACATTAAACTGTCCGTGCCAAACTGATCATGTGCGGTCTCATCTGACTATGTTTGAATAAGTTGGCTATTCAACCAAAATGGTTCAACGGGATCGATGCCACATATGGATTACTGTACGAGACGTAAAACGTAAGCAAACAAGGACCTAGTCGGGTCAGTGTATCTACAGCTGTAAAGAGCTTTCTACACAGTCATGAAATTTGGGCACATGCTGATGAACAGACTATTCACCTGTCGTTCATCTAGGCTTGTCAACGCGGATAACAATCAGGAACAAACAGACACCTTCTCATAAGTGTAATACCGTTACAGGAACAAATGTTTTTCTTAAAGTTTTGGACTGTGCTGTAAGAAATTGAGTCACAACTAAGCAAACAATACCATAAAGAGTTTGAGGTCAACCAGAGCAGATGTTTAATCAGTAAAGGTGCACGTATAAACTATGTAGTACGTTTGTGTTGGAAAACCATCTGGATAAACGTTTTGATAGCATATGTGCAACACCGTAGAGTACATCCCGAAAAAAATCGGCCAAAATATTTGTTGAAAATTTGTGATTCAACTGTTTGTGAACAGAATGTTAGAAAAGGTTACATACCCTCTTTTGTCAACATATGAGACGTTTATTCTGTAAGTCTCCTTCCAGTGACCGATTACAAGACTCACTGACACCTCAGTACCAGACAAGAATTTGCTCCAAGGTTCTAGTAAAAATCTGTTGTCCAATTTACTTTATTCAAAAACAGTGTAATTTTTAAAATAGATACGCAAATTAATCTTAAATTAAAAGAGTTGTGCTTTAGTAGTTGCATTTCTGAGGTTCAGATGATCTCAGGAAGCAACAAGAATCAGGTGCAGCTCTTTATATTTTCGTGGATCTATCTTGAATCATGAAGAAGTGTGCTAATTCGAAAACGATCTGCGCTGTCAGTGACTGCAACAATGATTCGCACTTCAATTACTTTCGGCGGGCCTTCATTAACCGTTCGTCACTTATTTGGAGAAGTTTTTGGCAGCTCGATTCTTCAACGGAAACTGACTCGCATCTCTTAGTTGCAGATCACTTGGTCCTAGAGGTCATGTTTTGTGACAAGACAACCTAATCAACCATGTGCTTAACCACATTTTCTAAGATTAGTGGAATTTGGCAGGTTTTAACATAGCCGTATCATCCTCAGTTTAACATTCTAACATTCTAATGAATTTTCATTTACTTCGACAAAAAGAATTTTTCAAAAAGAAAATAGTAGAACGGCATTATCAGACTAACAAAACATTCAGCTTTTGAATCGACAAAAGCTGTCTGGTCCGTGTTCATGTAATCGCGTTATCAAAACGGTTCTTGCCTATGGTACAATGCACGAGTTACACAGTGAGTTTAATAATTGCTTCTACCACTACTTAACGAACCAAATGACTGAGCAATCGGTCAGGCCTAATCTGATGTAACTACACAACTTCTGAAAACAGGATAACAAGGATATAGGTGGTCGGCCTCATTATTGTCATTGAAGCCTTTTTCTTGCTTGGTAGCAAAATTGTTACCACTCTCCTCTTCAAAATCCCTTTTTAAAATCTTTATCGTCATAGGTATCCTCAACACCAAATGTTGGTCAGCTAAAGCAAATACATTTTTGAAGTTTTCAGTGGATAAACAGATTCTGGGATCCCATTCTGGAACGAGAACCAATACGCTGATTAACGTCGTAATAGTTATCCGTTTAAGTTATCTGAAATAAACTCTTCCATAAAATGCTTGTGGTTTTTCGACGGGCTGTTTCTGTCGCTGGCTGAAATCAAGCGGAAGCCCTAGTTTCACAAAACTGAGTCTCATTCAACATCGGAAATATGCCAAACTACTTAATGGTAACATAAGTTCTACGCACACCAGTGGCAGTGGTGGATTTTGACATGAACTGTTCAAGAATTTCTATGCGAACTGTCGATTTTCCGGATGATATGCCGAATTCCATACGAGACCGTGGAACAGGTGAGTTACAGAGACCAATTGTGGAATCCCCAATCTCCTGACATGGCTTTCTATTTCAACTGGTAGAGCGCTTCTCGCCTTTGGACACAGTGCTTCTATCGCTGGCTTGAATCCAGCCGAAGCCCTGATTTTTCACATATGGGTCTCATTTAAAATCATAACTTTGCCAAGCTACACATTAGTAAGATTTATTAGGAAAACCAATATCTTGTAGAATCGCTGAACAAGCTTGAAAGTAACTGTCATGAAATCTTATTGATCTATGTCACGGTTAGACAGAAACAGAGTTTGAGAATTTGAGGAAATAGGTCACTATTAGTTTTACTTTTTTCGCGGTTTGTAAACAAATTATTCTTATTTGTTTCCCCTCATAAGGTCAATTCGTGAATCTCTCTTGCTTTATATTCGTCTCATTTCAAAGGAATGCAGTTTTACGCAAGAAATTGTGACCTACTTGAAGTCTGTTAACGTTCAGAGAACAGAACGTCTACAAGGTGACCGCTTTGTACATAAGTACATGACCACAACATGCAAATTTTGTGAAATACTGACGGTCAGCCGGAAGACCAATGCAGTTACTGCCAGTTTTCTAAAATTTCTTTCACTCTGGTTGCTAAACGATAGTAAGTAGCGATTGAAACCTTTGGCACCCAGGCGGAGATATACGAAGAGTGATTAGAGAACATGTCTATAATTGGTAACGGATTCCCAGTTGTACCAGATTACTATCACTATTGCTGTTAGTATTAATACGTGTGTATATATAGAGGCAGGCTTTAGCTCATCGATGGGGTTCTTTCTTGATTCAATGGCGGGCGGTACTCTTCAGGATGACCATCTGTTTTGGGTAAATATCTTGGTGGACAATTCTCTATTGACTTCCCTTCAGTCTGGTTATCACTTTTTTCCACGTAGAGGTCATTGCGGTAGTATACAGAGTGACTGTCTAAATAACTGAATCAACAACTGAAAGACTTCCAACGAAAATTTTATGAAGCTTTCAACTAGACCTAACTAAATAAATTTGTTTATTTTCTACGTTACGTTTTCACGTTTCTGGGGTATTCAGCAGACAAGCAATGTGTCTTTCCTGAAATCCTGGCTTCACCGTGAACTGGTGACTAACAGTAGCCCTCGAGCTACTAGACAAAACACGTTAGAAGTCGTCTGAGTTTGAGTAGAGTGATTTCCTATACAGGAAAGATTGAAGCTCTATCTTCCAAGTTTTCCTTCAGAATTGATGATCTCGCAAACTCTTGTTATAACCACAAAAAATTGTATTGTATCAGTTAGCAGTACGTTTCCCCGCATCAGATTTGTCGATCCCTAAAACATCAGAGGATGTTATTAAATTGTCGTTCTCATGTCCACGCGTGAACACAATTTTGAGTGAATTAGGCTGAATTTGGCTGTATATCAAGCACATACTTTTGAAAGAATCAAATTGCTCCATTGCCACTGAGCGTTCTTGTTCCAGTGTAGCTAAAAACCTCATCTATCGGTGTGTCCAGTACACTATCCAGTGAGACGTAGTCAATCTGTTCGAACTCGCCTCGTGCCACCAATTAATATGTGAGGTTTTGTTTGTGCACTAAAATGACAGCGGTAGGGATTTTAACAGTTTTAAGCTCTGATGGATGGGAACATTGATACTGTTGTTTGTAGCTCGGGTTGATGGTTTTGGTATCGGTTGTTCACTGAGCTTCGTATTTACGTTGCAAACGTTTCATCACCAAGCGAGGTGACATCGTCAGTGCGTGAGTGTTCGACGAACACTCACGCACTGACGATGTCACCTCGCTTGGTGATGAAACGTTTGCAACCTAAATGCCAAGCTCGCCGAGCATACTAATACCAAAGTGTTATGCTCGTTTATTTTCATTCACATGAATGATCTCTCAGACAGCCCACTTTTAATAATATATTATTTTTATGATTTCAGGTCACCAACGGATACTGGGGTTTTGGCATGCTGATTTGTGACATATTTGTCATGTTAGATGTGCTGTTTTGTACCGCCTCCATTCTCAATTTGGTCGCAATCAGTCTGGATAGGTAAGTCGTTCTTGTGAGAAGGGCATGTTATGTACATGTGTACGAATGTAGTGGACTATTTTTATACAACTGTATGACTGAGATTTGTGTTGCGCATAAGTTGTTAAACACAAGATTAGTGGAAACTCAGCAGACCATAGTGTAAAGTTAGTCCATTTGAAAAATACATTGTATCCACGAAATTAGTAGTGTGGTCACGCTTTTAGTGCATATGCAAATAACATTAAGTGTCTTTTATAAAATTGAGAGAAAACAGTTTTCGTCGATAGACATAGACAAGATTGTGAGCAACGCATTCAGACACTTCAAATATCGTTAGACGCACTATGCGGTGTGTATCACAGTAAGAGAAAAGATGAAGTTGTACATACTTTTCAGCTCCTCAGTAATTTCCGGTAGATGGTAGAGACCTTAAGAAGCGCTTCGTTTTCCGCCTTTCAGGTCGGAAATGATAAGTATACATACTTAGAGGTCAAGGTGCCTCAAGAGACCTCAGCCTTAGAGTATGAACAGTCAAGTTCTATGTGCACTTTATCATTGTTAATTATCCAGTTCAGTTCAGTATACAATTTGTCCTTCGTTCAAGTTCTAACAGGGTCGAGTATAACTGACTATATTCTTTCAATGAAGTGTATTCTCTAATCCTAACGAGTTTAGTTTAATCGACCTCAGAATCTGCCCCCGATGAACAGCCGCGACTTGAGAAACAGAAATATGGAGGTATATTAATGAATACAAATAACGAATTAGGACAGCAGACATTGTGTGATGATATTCTTGTCAGTCGGCCAAGTACATGCATGTCGATACAGCTTTGGGCCGGTCAAAGTGGGAACAAACTCAATTCTATTGGAATATCACGCGTCATGTGATTATGAGATATTTGCCGATGTTTCCAACTTCAACGGTCAACTTTTTTCTGTACACACAAAGAGTGGACGATTGCGACAAATGCTGACCGATTTGAACAGCTGTGCTAACTAAGGTTTCTACTCACTCAGCTAAATTAATGCGCGAAGTTGCAGATTCAATACAATGCATAGACACTAACAGGCGACTGACAATCAGAGTTCAGGTCTTACCCGTATTCCTGTAGAGAGCCGTTCTGGTTGCTTCGTTCATAAGGACACCGGGTTTGGATGATGCACACAAATCAATCCAACAAAACTCCTGTCAGCGTCATCAAGTAGCCACATCTGAATGGCATATTCATATGAAAGTATTCACATGATCCTTTCTGTTCTAACTGCAATTATTCTGATTCCATTTTGATGTAAATAAAGGCCTTGCTGGTTCGAAAAGTGCATACGAAATGCCACATTTGTCTCACAAACTCCAGTTCTGAATCAGCTAACAGTATTGGTTATCCAGATCCAAACTTTGTAGGTTGCGTTAGTAGTGTGAGTAGTCACTGACCTATGCAATTGAGATTCCCAATTATCTACCATCCACGTTTCATCCATTTCAGAAAATTTTGTTGGAATGTTGTTTTACACTACTACCGGAACACTCGTAATGTTCAAAACTTATTATATTACATATGGACTAATTTTTAACGTACTTTGTGTGGTTCATTAAGACTAACAACCTTTGTTCTTATATTGACCAACCGGGTTTTTCTAAATAAGCAAATTTACGCCACCGGAGGAGAGACGTGAATATTATTCGAGCGACTCTGTACTATCATATCTTGTGGAATGTAACGACAACAACAGCAGTAAATAAAATTACTTATTCAAAATTAGCATATATTCTGCAACGCCCTTAGTCTTTGTATGAACTATTGAAAACTCAACATCTACATCAAATTACTGGTATAAAATGTTGTAAAAAAAAAACACAGAGAAAACCTCATATTTAATTGGTTGTTTATGACCAGTTACCCGGGTCTTACCACAAAAAACAACTTGCGAAGTATGAAAGAATTATAAATCAGGTGAGCGGAAGAGTGCTTGAACACAGATTTACCATAGCGTTCTAAATTGCTGTGGGATATACACGTGGTTACTACCTTAACCGGAAGCCAGATGGAGAGCATTTCAAAAACCCTGAAACTGTTGAGAACAAACTAGTTGATGCGCACGGTTGGAGGCAGTTCGTTTGAAATAATTCCTCGGGAGAATCTTACAAGACTCTAGGCTAGCACTGACCCTATGGCGTTATGGTTATAGTGGCAGCATTTGACCCAAATGATAGTCCCATGGTATAAAAACGAACCACTTATTCCCCTACACAACGTGCGCAACAGTTAACTACATACTCAGGTGAGGAAGAATTGGCATGAGGCAACCTAGAAGGTTCGCTGGAGAATAGAATTTCAGGATACTGACAATCTGCATAGCGTATAAGATGACGAGATGAGTCAGCACTTCCGTCAAAACATTTGTGTAGTTGACACAGTAAGTACCAGGCTCAAACGTGTCCCATTGTTTACAGCTAGCCTGTGAATTTCCAACCAGTCTACTCTTTCTGGTTCAGGTTGAGACTGATCGTCATTGTTAAACTCACAAATTGTAAAAACATTCTTGAGAAAAATCGTGAGACTGACTGAAAATGTTTTGCAGTAATTTACAGGGTACACTGAAAAGAAACGTGTACTGAGAAATTCTGTAAGACTGTAGAGTAGTAGATAAGTTATTACTAACCTCGTGATAAGTCAAGGAAGCTGAAATAACTGGTCTTTGAGTACTTTATTGTGAAGTGGATACGGACTTCTTGCAAAAGTTATGATATCATAGTTTACTCCAGTGATCCGAAGATTTGGTATTTCCGAAAAGCAGGATTATATAATCCAGTCATGGTTACCTGACATTTAGGCGATTTGCTGTACTAAACAGACAGCTGCATCGAATACCCACCGCACTATTTTGTGACCACATTATAACAACCCAGTAAAACAAAAGAGCCTGTATAACTGCCACACGGAACATGCAGTCACAGTTTTTATTGAGGAAAAGAGTGTCATCCACGCGTGCCAGAAAACCTTATATCATTGGTTCTTGAAAAATATCGGCCTGGAGTTAAGCCAAGTAACTAGGAAATTCTTTCATTAAAAAGCGTTAACCTTCATCTAGATCTGAAGTGCTGAAACATTTTTCCGTCCTTTAAAATACTGGCAGATTTCTTCGTAATCTTGCCGTATTCACATATATAGGTAGAGTAGTATTTACAAGGGAATTATATCGGAACTGCTTGTTTATAGAAAGGTTGTCAAAGTACGACTGATTTCCTCGAAATTTTTGGGCGTGCTTTCTAGTCAGTTTTATTGGTGGGAGTTTATAGCTTACAGTTGGAGCGTACTTGAATAAGTTGAAAACAGACTAAACTATGGGAATAAGGCAGTCAGATCAAGCTTTATATCTGTATGAACCATTATTCAGGAATATCACATTAACTTATTGCTTTGAACGAAAAAAATTGTGACATTTGTGCTGACAATCTGATTAGTGAATCTTAAAACTTCAAATAAGATTGAGGATTCTGAATCTTTGCATGATAGACTGGAACACTCCATATTGTGGCATAAGTTCCATCACACTTGCCAAGTTAACAACTGAGCACCATGACTGCGGAGTCAGTACACCATAGAAGGCGACTTTCACAATTAAACTAGAGTTGTAGCCAGGTCAGTCTAGAATTTATACCTCTCGGCAAATCAGTCATGCTGTAGTGATGCAGGATGGATGGAGTTGGATGCAATATGCTGTTCCGGTCTCATAAGAACCTACAATCACTTGTCAATCTGTAAAAATGAATGATATATAGAGATGGTCTAGATTCTGAGTAAAAAGTTTCGATGTCGTGAGTACCAGTTGATGCAGTCAGCTTATTTATAGCAAAGACTGAAAATAGCCTTAAAAGTGAAACCATTGTCTCTCGTAAGCCTGTTAACTGGGGCGAGTTTCCTTTTTCCAACTGCATTAACAATTATACTTTCATATGACAGGACTACTCGGAATAAGCGATTTCCAGTTGTGAAAGCCCCATTAATAAATTTGGTAACGCGCTGTTGCTGGCTTATTCAGCACAGCTACCTTATGTGTTGCTTTGGATTTCAACCACATGTTTAAGTGTGTAAATCATTCTAATGTTCTTGTAAGGACATTAACCTTCTGTACCCAAATGAGATGTGAAGCGCTACCTACTAAATCGGGAGCTTATCGTCTTGTTTGTGTTTTGAGTGGTTTTGAACATGCTATCTGTCACTCTTCTTGCAATCCCTGTACGGCAGAAAATTTGCTTCTCAAATTGCTTGCGTCACCACTTTTAGAATTGTGTTGGCTTTGGAAAAACTCTTCTGGGTGCTGTGCTTCATCTGATGGAACGTTTTTCTCTTCCAGTATTACTGTCAAGCAGTGGGAGATCTGGATGTAGAATGGGTCTTTTCTTCGTACGACATGGACATTATCACCAGCAAATGTAACGGAGCGTTTGCGTACGATAACCCAACTTTGCATAATATGAAGTCAGTGCACATTGGGTTGACAAGGTTGCTTCATCAAAGCGTGTTCGGTGTTCTAGTGCCGGCAGTCACAAGTGTACGCACTACTGACGAGCCTATGAACAACGACACGAATGTAGTGCTTCTTTTCGGAGAAGGAGCTGACGAAAAATGTTATGATAATTTGGTCATTTGTGAGCGGTCTTCAACTTATGAATACATTGAACTTATGATGAAATTGCATAGCTAATCAACCGCACCTGATATGTATGAAATTAAGTGTTGACTCATACTTGATTCACAAGGAATTTGATGTTTGTATGACCAACTATCTCTGTGTTAGACCATCACCCGGCAAAATTTCGAAAAGCCATGCGTATAAGACGCCCGAAGGCTATACGTGCACTTGAGCATGATCGCATACAACTGGGTTCACTCTCAATAACATCATAAGATGTTTGTACTTGTCAGTAGTTCTCAAAGACTTCATCTTACATCAACGTCCTTCTGTTTACACTCTGTCAGCCGCTTGACAAAACTGATCGTGTTCCGTCATTATCATTCTTGAACGTAGATATAAATGTACCAACCCTCCCAACGAGATGCTGAACTTAAACCACCAAGCTATGTAGACTAAGACTGTATGTGTGATGAGACATTCAGTGCGTGTCAGAATGACGACCGCGTCACTCTGAATATAAGTTTTTCCCGACTTCGGTAATTACAGTAAATTAGAGAAGGTGGGATACGAGCCCCACTTGATGATTATGAGCTATGTCTCCCCTCACATTCTATCATGTGCTTAAGTGAACCGAATCCCGATGAGAGCTAGATCAGTTTATGATCTCTGTTGTAAGTTTTCAATATGTTTGTTACCTAACTTTCCGTTCATCTTCCTCAGATTGCATCTTCAAATCCGCAGCAGCAGTTATGCCTGACTGAGCAGTCGGTTTTCAAACGACTCTCAGTTGTCACTTCTTAAATCACTGCAGCACTGCTTGCATTCAAAAGTTGAAAAGTCTCCCTTTCCACAAATTACGGAAATTCACCAGTCACAAGCTTATCTCACTTGATTAAAAAGTCTGTTCAAGTCAAGAGAAATGCAGTGGAGTCGTTCAGCGTGAATACACACAAACATCTGTAACAAATATCTGAGCTAATAGTATAAGGTTATCCAGCAAACAAAACACCTCAAAATCCCCCTAGGTGGGAACCTCGGTGAACTCATAAACATCAAAGATTGATAGAACGATTGAATCGTTGCACAATGTTGTACGTGAAAATACTAGTTCGTGTTGATAGTGTGTAGAGAAAGAACTTGGAGATTAGTTGTCGGTGGACTGAAGGGTTGTAGATGGGTTCAAAAAAGGTGTGGTCAGCAAGTTTGATATGAGAACTGAAAGCCTCGGATATATTAACATTGAACAAGTTCTTATAAGCATCACATTTTGGAACCTGTTCCGATAAACTTGTCGGGAAATGTGTGACCAAAATGATTAAAGATCAGTCAGAACAGTGTGATAGAAGGCACACAGTTAATATAAAATTAAGCCACGGAACAATATTTAGGTGGGACTTCAAGTTGCAAGACAAAGCACTGCTGTTTCACTCTGTTGAAATCACTTGTCACATGAAATCATCAGGTTAGGTTACAAAATAACGTATCTTACAGATATTTGGTAAAACGAGACCTGTGAATGAGTTCATAATCAGTACAAATCAGATATAGACAGGAGACAAAACTCAATAATCTTAGCCCTTGGATACTGGAAATAGGGCACCCTGATGTTGTGAGGTATTGAAAGCGAACAAACTGGGAACACATCAGCTGACCAAGTCTACAACTCTTCCTTGAAAATAAAAGAGAAACAACTGTAAACTGGGTACACATCTCCCATTACAAATCTGTCAACGTATTTAAGAAACAATGCGCTCGATACAAATGACTAATTGGTCAGGTAGAGAGAAAATAAGTTGGGAGGAAAAACCAGTTCTAATAGAATACCAAAGTTATTTCGCACACTAGAAAAAGTTTATCCATGTCTAGAATTCGGTAACTGCAATGCACTTTGGCCCAGAGGAGAAAGTGTCGTTGAGTGTGTGATTTTGTGAGAAAGATTGTACGCACTTGACAGTCTACGTGTTACACTGTGAAGGAACATAAAAGGAACTACGCATCTCAGACGATTTACCAAACCAAGAAATAAGCAATACTAGTAGTTTACAACTTTCGCAAGGTTCCAGCAATAATGTGAGAAGACAGCAAGTGTGTTAGTTTCTTTGGATAGTGTTCTAAGGAATGCCACTTGTGTGAGCCTCTTTCCAGATACACATTGTTAAGCATTCATAACTTTTGGGATGTATCGGAATTTATTAGTACGAGTAGGTCAACTCAATAGATGAAATATCTTGAATTAGGTCTGCGAACAACCACCTCCACTATCTCAAAGCTTCGTCACTCAAACAAACCCTGTATTTGAAGAAATCTCAGTGTATGTTAATAAATATATAAAACCGAAGTCCTATAATGCAAACTGAGTGACTGGTAGCAAGAATGCGTACTGGGAAGACTACGTGGATTAAATAAAGACAGTTCACTTAATGCGTTCCAACAGTAGTTCATTCAATATGTCAATGTGAATTTGTCCACACACTATGGCACTTACGACCTTAAGAGTCAAAGTTCACAGTTGAGTCTAAGCGTGAGTGACGAGGTGCTTCAATCAGAGTGACTTATCTTGGAAGAAAATACCATCACTGAAAGTTTGTAGCGTGCTCTTATGTTCACTGTCACTGTCAGCAAGCCTGTTTGAGCAAGTCTCATCGACATCTCTCGCAACAGAGAGCACAGCTCTAATCCACGAACCCATCGATCTTGATGAGTTCTGACAATGTCACATTCAGCCAAAATGGAGTCCTGACTTTAAACTGAACATCGACAGACTTTAATGAAAATTTCAGCTTTCCAGATAGTGGTTAGTAAATCCACTGCCTTCCGTTGGAGCCCAGACTAGCATTCGTGTTATTGTTTATGTGTGAGCAATCCTATCATTTATGTTCATCTTTTGCAAGTTGTCTCAGTCCTGTATATTTGACGTTATAAAGTGAATGTTACGCAACCATCTTTTAAATGAAAATTGGACGGTCAGCGAACACTGCAACAGCACATGCTGCGAATAACTTTTTAATGTGATGAGACAGTGTGAATATCAAGTATGCGCGATAGCTTTCACAATGAGTGTTCTTTAAACAATAGACAACTGGTGTTGGATCCTGGAGGTGAGTACCTGAAGGAAATTAATGGCGCTGTCTCTGTTAAAGAACTGGTCTCCCAGATTGAGACTATTTCACCTAGTCCATTTGAGTTGACATTGTACTTAGGCACAATCACAAATCCGCATATCCATCCGTCACAAACCTTATCAGAGTAATATCACACAGTAATGTAATAGGGATCAGTTATTCGGTATTCAACAGTACGAGAGAATAATCATGTTCATTTTAACAAGAAATAATGATACATAAACCGATTGAATGGTGGATTTTTCAGAGGAATTTGAGGCATTATACTCCCTCTTATTTACTGAAGGGAGTTGTTCACATTCCGGTAGTCCGTACCTAATATGCCGTATTTTAGAATAGGAACGCAGTAGGTTAATGTAATCAGAACAGTCACATTAGCGCACCCGGTGTGGATGTTGGTGACCAGTATGCTACGAACAGGCAAGTGACGAAGTGTTCTTGACAAAGCTAAGCGAAAGTATCCGGCGTTTAGCAAAATGGCTGATCTCAAGCAGATGAGTGAAGTCTAGTCTATGGAACACAAGCATGCGCAGTAATCACACAATGACCCAAATTTCAGACAGATTGGCTGATCGATCAGCCAACAGGTGTAGACAACGTTTCCGATCTGGCACGTGCGTAGAGTAGACCCCGCAGTACACACACCAGCCGTTTGTGCTCACTGGGAAGTCATATCCGAACGTGATCTTTTTAGCGAGGAGACGGTGAACCGACCTGGTACGAGGTATCCGATCCCGATGCGGCTGAACGGCAATGAGGATCAGCGTGCACGCCAGTTTCCCGAACTTAAGCATAAGGAATTGAGAACAGCCACTAAGTCGGAATGTCGAGTTCTGACCCTTCACCTGTAGCTGTCCGTAGTCTGCGCATGCTGACACGATTTTTTCAAAATACTCATTCAAAGAGTAAGGAGTTGAAAACTGTGAAGCTGTTTTGTCACACCTATGCAGAATCAACTTACGCTGGCAGTGGACTTTTTAGTAACACTGGTAAAAAAACAACGGTTTGTGATTTCGTTGTGATCGGACCCTCTTACCCAATTTCACATACACGTTGGCTACACCAGTTGGTGCCTGTCTTAACATTTCGTGCAAATTTTGCTTCGAATTTCTTGTCAAATTTCAAGTGGTCTAAAACGGAAGAATTAAGCAAACTGGGTGAGTATGATTTTTCGAATTGATTTAGCCCGGACTATTTCGTAGGTGGTTGTTTATACTGTTTCTTACCTAACGCCAGATGCATTAATTCTCTATGAAGAGGATGATTTTAGTAGTATCCTAAATTTACTCAAGGCACCGCATTCTGACAACTGCATCGATTACACTCACCCACCGACCGTATTTGCTTAAGTGAATTTGCTTCTCTGAAGTCCCTTCACCTGGTAAGCATTTCCCGCTTCATAGAACAAGGACATAGTCTCAGCAGTTCAGTTTGTCTTCAGTAATTTCCACTCTTGTCCGACCTGTTAAGGGCGAAACCTGATCACTTGGTGAACATTCGTGATACATCTAAGTTCATCGTTTACATGACCGCAACGAGTGAAACTTGCAGATGACGGTTTGCGTTTATCCAGACAAACAAGGTGCAAGTCACACAAACGCAAAGTATTCTCATCTGACCAGAGACCTGATAGATAAGCTTTTTATCTCTCAACTCAACGCTAGAAAATTTGAAAAATGGTGGACTTTTTTAAGACTGTGTTCATTGCGTGCAAACTTCAACAAATCAGACAAAGACAAGTCACCTGATCATGTAAAAGTATCAGTAGATTCTAACGGTTTTCTACAATCATGTGGCTCTCTCGAACTTCAATCCAATGGCGAACTTTGGGTAGAACTTTTCTGAGTTGCTTTTGCATTTCACATGGGTTCATACTTGTGAGTTGCAAACATACTTTAGTGTAGTGAACTATCAAGGACTACACACACACACACACACACACATAGTATACAACATATATTTTAACTCAGTATGAAATAGCCAACGCAAATCTGCTTATAACCGTTGACTATCTGGTTTGTGTGAGCTAAGCGAACATATGTCTTGATCATAACTCAAGTTTACGCTCATTTGTTACTTGTTGAACCAGTTGCAATATTGCTTGTGACTTGTTACGTAAAGTTGCTACAGGTATGTGGCTGACATTATTTCCGAATACTCACATGATCACATAGATATGTTATTCAGGAATTTCTTCTGACACAAAATACTTTTACATGATCAAAACGTTTACATTAAGATAGCTTTTTAAGGAATTTTTGAAAGTAGATCATCAGACACCAGTCGTGCGTTTACTGGAGTCCAACAATAAGACATTTCCTTGTTACGAATGGGCCGTATCCGTCAGTTAACGTTCTTCCAAAGAGACTGTGTTAATTACTGGTGTTTTGAACTTACTTTAGTGACACTGAGTTTATCAATGCCAACTTTTTAGTCCAAATCAACTGAGGGTAATGTTCATGTTGACACTTATCTTTACAGCAGATGCAGCAACTCGTACAGTTGAGTAGAGAAGGATACTTTGCTCCCTGGACGTCGAAACCCAATTAAAATATCAGATTTCTTTTGGCCCGCTAAATTGTGGTTTTGATTTTCGTTGTGTAGTAGATGGTTTTGAAGTGCGATGTTTGCGTGTCACTCAAATTCGGTTGCAACTTTTATATTCAGGTAATTTTACTAATGGACTTTATCTTAGGGTTTGAAAAAGCTGTTGGGATACGAGTGCTACCGATCGGACTGGGTGCTAGTAAGTTTGTACTATACAAATGCGTAACCACAGGCTGTTCAGCGTAATGCGTGTGAGGAACTTTAACTCGTTCAATTATGTTTGAAACTTGGTAGTTTATCGCAATCAGTGTGTAAAGTGTGCACAACGGGAACGCACCAGGTCACGGTGTAAACGAAAACTCGTTGGCAACGCAAAGAACACATCTAACTCTAACCATGGTTGTAACGAATTCAGATGCTACATTTGCCACACATTTTTCGATTTTGAGGCGACGACCAGTTGCAATACAGTATGATCAGCCCCACAGGAAATGACTTGGCATTCTGTGTATAGATGTTCTCGCAGGTAGTAGACTGTACGTTAGAGAGGTTTGTTAACAGAGGTATTAAACTTTCCATGGAGGAGTGCCGTTTGAATTTCATGATATAAAATGTAGTGAATAGGCAGGACTAAGAAAAGCCACCTAGTTGTAGACACCCTACTCCATTTAGATAAGCACGTAGTTGAATAGTTCAATCAGGTTCACTCATGACCAACAAAAGCGCACGCAAATCCGCGATGTTCCTGTGATTCTGTCGCTTGTGTTCTTTCACAATTTAACATTTGTGAAATTTTTTGAAATCTTCCTTGGAAACCTGACACACAATTGTTTGAAATATTCTCAGCTGGATTGATCGGTTAGGGATCGTTTTGCACCATTTTTGTTACAGATGTTACAGAACCGTACGCCTCTACGACCGCATAAAGGCGGTCAGCAGTTATTTCCCGTTCACATAGATTGGACTGCTCCCGATAAACTTGCTATGACTGCGCAACCGAGGCTTATAACGTTTTACTATGCCTTTAAATTAAAGTCGAATTCAAACCGCCCATNAACGTTTTACTATGCCTTTAAATTAAAGTCGAATTCAAACCGCCCATTCTTGTGCTAGCTTCTGACTATTTCGTACCGGTGTAGTTTTCATATTACCCCATGAAATGCAACCCTCTATGAAAAGAAGATCGGGTTATTAATTCGCAACTTATTCACTAGCAAGGCTTGGAAATAAACAGACAAGAGCTTCGGGTAGCCACAGGAAATGTTGCAGTTTCTAACCCCATTCAGAGTACTGCAACGTGCAAGTCGGCCGTTCTTACTCCGAATGTCCGTACCATTTGCGGACCAACTGTAGGGCAACCTGGAAGCACCGGAGAACAGCGTTCTTTTGAAGTAAGGGTTCCAACAACAGTGCTGTAATGGGTAACAGTACAAACAACTATGAGTCAAAGGCCTAGTAAGCCACGCGCACAAATTACATAAACGAAAACTAAAACGGCGCCAACAATACAGCAACACGCTCCACTACAAAATTCAACCCCACCCCCTGCACACATAAGGATGAAATCGGTCATGGTACGTCTTTTTAAGTGTGCGCAGTGAAAAATGTTACAATGTCGTATGTTGACTGTGTTGGGAGAGAATGTACGTTATTACACTGTTTATGAAAGCCTCCATTTATTCTGGCTCTATAGTCATCACCTGAAACAGTTTCCTCTCTCATCATTCCGAAAATATCTGTTCCATTCAAAACTTCACTATCTACGAAATGAAGTAAATAAGTTCACTTGCGTGCAATTTGCTTCTGCCTGTTCACACCTTAGTGAGGCACGTAAATTTGTCCTAACTCTTATTGTTTAATGAAACAACTGCACAGCACTAGATGACAAGTTTATAAACTTTGATGTCGTGCAACACATAAAAAGGTTTCATCTAAGCCGACTGGGAATATTCAAACCTAAGGATTTTATAGATCATTTATCGAACAAATTATTTCGCATGAGAAAAACAAGCCTGCTCAATTATTATGTAGTCATAGTCACAGTCGGTTAGGAGGCAGACTCACCAAAACAATCTAGTCGGAACATCGGTGACGGTTGAT